>JAWDGP010005594.1:182500-184750 GCA_033675545.1 Elysia crispata
CGACAAAACTTAGATCAAATGCTAAGTTTTACCCAAAAGATATAACCATTCAAAGCAAAATTGGCCTAAATCGATATAACGTTTGAATACACATGGGCCAATTTCATAGTGGGGCGATGGAAAAATCAATAGCAAATTCTTTTGAACCAGCATTTATGGGATTATGACATATTTTATTTCATAACCGAAGCAAAACAAAAGCGAAAGTTACTAGTCAGACCATTCTCACACCAGCGGTAAAGGACTCTTGGTGTATAGGTATCACAAGAAAGCGTTATTTCCGGTTAGATTTAACTGCACTTAGACACTCGATATCTTGCTACTAAAGCGCTCTGAGCCAATTATATAACTTTCTTTTGGAAATTCGCATATGTTTTTAGCACCATCTTTAAACGGTGCAATGTTATTATAATTTTAGGAAGGCTCTGTCTATCTAAAACAAATTATCCATTCAGATCAAGATTGTCATAAGTCGATATAACTTTCCAATGCATTTGGGGCACTTTAGTTGTGAGGTGAGGAAAAATAATAAATTGTTTAGAACCAGTCACTATGAAATTATGACTTTTTTCATACTTGAAACAAAACGAAACCGAAAGTTAATAGATCTTTCTCACACCAGAATGATGTGAAGAACGCTTTATGTAATGGGTAATAAAAGTCTGCGTTATGTTCGAGTATATTGGTCTGCTCTACTTTTTTTGCCATAAAACGCTCTGTGTCTTTCATGTAGCTTTCTTGCGGAAATTCCCAAGTGGCTTTTTTAGCACCATTGTTGACCGGTGCAATTTGATTGTAATTCTAAGAAGTGAGGAAATAGAATTCCCGGAAGGCTCTGAAGATCTCTGGCGGCAAGGTTTGCCGGGATACAAATACTAGCTTGGACTGAGGTGTATCTAAAGCTTTCTTATGGTTGCCATTGAATTGGTGCCAGTGCTATTATTTGTTCTTGTAAAGAAAGTTAAAGGCTAATTAGGTAGAATGGATAGGTACAATAGATAGACAAACAGATTTTTCGATAGATATAAATAAATAGATAAGTAGATACATAGCGAAATAATAAATAAAGAGGTAGATAGAGAGATAGATATAAGTTTAGTCAACGAAAGAGAAAGAGAAAGAGAAACAAGCATAAAGACAAATAGATTATTAGCGATAATACAGCAGGAAATACGGACGAGAAGACGGATAAAAAAATCACTCGAGAAATGTCCTGGATTTTCAAAGAAATGGATGGAAACAGATGAATAGAGAGATAAACAGATAGACAGATAGGAAAAAGAAAAAAAAAGGGAGGAATATATGGACAGATCGAGCGAACGAGAGAGAGAGAGAGAGAGAGAGAGAGAGAGAGAGAGAGAGAGAGAGAGAGAAGATAAAGACGGACGAGCAGGCACTTAGTCAAACATTTTAGTCCTCAAACAGACATTCTTATCGATAGAAAGAAACAAAAATTGACAGACAATCCCACTGGAAAAACGGTTTAAAAAAAAATAAAGTCGCCGCATTGTAACTGAATATGACCTGCATAAAGAAAAACATCCCAGCAAAATTAACAAACAAGAAAAATAGGTCACAGACAAGCGATGATAAACAATGCACAAAGCCAGCCAAACGGAATAACCAGTAGGAAGATTGGAAGCCGCAAACAGTTTCAGTTTTTGCTTTTATTATTTTTTTGCCGGCGAAGTGGCCGCTGGATCGATCGACTCAAGATGAGAGAGATTGGAGAGGGGACCAGACACAGTGAAAGCCAAGTTGGGTGTGATGAAACTGTTCATCTTCTGGGAGGAGGGGGGTGTTCCTGGGACTGAGGGGAAAAACATCCTGGCCAAAGCCGGGGCATCAACACCATTGGTGAGAATTATTTTCTTTTTTTGGGTGGAGAGAGAGAGAGAGAGAGAGAGAGAGAGAGAGAGAAAGAGAGAGAGAGAAAGAGATAGATAGATAGATAGATAGACACACAGAGAGAAAGATGGGTGGAGAGAGAGAGAGAGAGAGAGAGAGAGAGAGAATGAGAGAGAAACAGAGACAGAGAGAGACAGAGACACACACACACAGAGACAGAGAGAGAGACAGAGAGAGACGGAGACACACACACAGACAGAGAGAGAGAGAGACAGAGACAGAGACAAAGAAGGAGAGAGAGAAGTAACGTTGGCTGGCGTTGACTAGACGGAGAAAAGTGAAAAAAAAACCGAGAAAACAAAAACTTATTTACACGGGCCTGGAAAAGAACGAAAGGCAGGA
>JAWDGP010005595.1:0-24651 GCA_033675545.1 Elysia crispata
AATCGTTGATTATGTCTTACGGGTGTTTTAAAAAGATTTTCCCGTCAAATACACCTAGGCGTTTGAATCTACCAAAATCTAATACATGTCTAAGAAACTAGCTCTTTTCTTTTTTAAACCATGGCGAGGAATTCAGTTGGATTGAAAAGTAATCTTAAAGCCCCCAAAAATAAGTGGTTGAGTGTAGTCTTATTATCCCCAAAGTGCTTTTTCGTGTCAAAAACCGTGACGAAAGTTATGCGAAAAAAAAAACAAAGCGGACAAAATAAGAACAACCTCATTTTTTAAATTCTCAATTCTCTGGATATTTCCTAATTTTAAGATTTCAAAGATATAAAAAGAGAAAAGTTGTTTTGAATGTCCGTTCGCCTTGTCAGATATTACTTTCGAAAAAAGTCTTGCGAGACACGATGACCTTTCGCATTTTTCGCGTCAAACGTCAAACGAAGAACGGCTCTTGAGAGTTATTCCAACCGGTAGATCTACCCTGCATAACATCGCATCCAAAGTTTCTCAAATCTATCTTCAGAGGTGAGTTCTGTTTAACGATAGTTTTTTATTTCGCTATGACTTCTTTTCTCTTTTCATAACATTAATTTGTTTTTGAATAACTTACTAAAGAGCCAAAGAATTGACTATACTGTCATGGCGTCTCAATTTTCATTTTTGTGTAAGTTCCTTTGAAAATGTAGATCTATATATTTCATCTCAAGAAAAAGTTCTGCATAGTCGTATTCTTTGTAACTTGGAAAGCATTAATATAAATTTTCGGTTTTTCTTATTGTTGTGACAAATATTAGGATCTTTTCTAACAACACGATTTTGACAAAATTGATTACATGTCAAACCATATTTTTCGGAAAAGTTGTGAAAAGGTTCAGATTTAAAGAAAAGTCATGGCTTTTTTAAGAAGTGTAGACAATAAAACTAGAACAGTTCTCCTAATCTTTTGAAATTTATATTTAGTAGCCAACTTGTTTGAGAGATCAAAATTGAACATGAATAACTTCTTTGTCAATTTGTGTAAGCTTGATAGATCTAGATCTAGATCTAGTTTTTGGAGAAGTGCAGGAAACCTGCATTTTTCATTTTGTTTTCTTTTGAAAAGTTCTATGTGGCTTTTATATACATATGTTACAGTAGTCAAAGGATTGCTACAGGAAATTGTTTTCTTTGAAACTGATTTGGCTAAATTAAGCAAAATGAAAATTATAAGTATCTAGATGTAGATCATAATGCAAAATCCATATATGAGAAAATTGTATCAGTTTATGACAGGAAAGAATTTGTTTATAACTCATTCAAGGGTAAGATTGTGCAAAAAATTAAAGGGGCAGGAAAATGTGCTTGTCTTTTTGTGTAAGTGAACCAATTCTAAGAATAGTAAATAAATTTTGATATTTTCTCTCCTGTTTCATTTTTATAAAGTGTGCCAAAACAGAAACTTAATTTTCATGTTTAAATCCTGAAAACTTAAAGAAGGATTTCAACAATCTTAGATCTAGGTGCAAACTTTGAAAGGATTTAATCTATAGAGCACTTTTATCATCATGTCATATAGCCACTATTCCTGAAAGTAGTGCGTTCCTATTTCTGAAAATTAAGTTAGTATTTTCAAATATTATTTCTTAAAGTTTAATATTAGTTGTTGGAATTTAACAGTGAGAAATTTGTAATGTTTTCAGTACCGGTATTGGGAGATATTTCCTTACATTTTTGGAAAACTGTTTGGGAGTAGTGGTCCAGTTGTAATGCTTATTTCACAGTCTAGTTTTGATTTCTATGGATATTTATGCTTTTTAATAAATTTAATAAAAACCCACACACCGAATACTGTTTGTTCTTAACATTAACATTCACACTGTTTCACAATTGAAATCTATGCAGATACCTCTTAATTGGACAATATGTTTAATAATAATGGTTGATCACTCAGGACAACTTTTACCATGGTAGAAGGAGAATTCAAACTATTTTTTTTATAGCAGGAGCAGGAGGAGGAGCAAAATATAAAAAGCAGTATGACTAAGAGATACAAATTGAAAAAGTCAATGACTTTACTAAAGTGTGGATGAAGTTGAAAATATTCAGCTTGAATATTACATATTATTACATTGTAGTTGAGCGCTTGAAAAAGACGGTTTTTTCGTGTTATTTTACGTATCAAGGGCAATTTCTGGCTAGACTGAAGAATAAACATCTTATTTAAGCTTTAATCCTAAATTAAAAGATTATTGCAAAGTTTTTTCGCTTTAAGTGTATCCAAAATATGATTATTTTTAGAGTAAAATATCAATAACTCCGTTTAATCATTGCATAATCAATCAAGGGCAATAACTCTGTCAATACTGAAGTACTAATATAGAAAAGTATATGATATCTTCAAAAAAAAAAAAAAAGGTCTATACCACAACTTTGCTTTTTTTGAGTTATATAGAAATGTGTATAACTTTCAAGATAAAGGCATGCCATATGGGCGTAAAATCATGATAGACATAAGCTACCTGTATTTGGCAATGGGTCATATTATAAATTGTCAGCGAAGTTTAAATATGTATGTGAATTATAAACAATTTCAATTTCAATCGATACTACATCTGGTACCAGAGTAAAAATATCTATATCTACTAAAGAGCAATGATCTCACGATTATCCCTGCCTAAAGGAGAAGCCAATAACTTAACTGAACCCTCCAATTAATGTTTAAAGACCTAAATAAAATGAGTAAACATCTTGAAAATAGTGAATTTGATGTTCAAAGAGATTTGATGTACCTTAAGGGGTCCAGGAAAGAAGAAAAATTGTGGAATGACGGGGATTTCGAACACAATGTTGAGGTAGTCACAGCTGGTAACATCCAAAAAAATATACCAAAATAATTATAGATAAAAAAAAAAGCGTAGTGCAGACACATATGTGGCTTGTTCAAAGGAATGTATGGACATTTGCATGTGGGAAGCTGTCCAAAAAATGTGGCAAGAGCTGTTCAAACAAGAGGTGGTGCTTTCAAACAAGGGAGACTATTGATGCCTGTGCAAAAAAAAAAACATTTCTGAGGCCTTCTAAAAGAAAGTCCTCTTCAACATGAAGAAAGATAATATTCTAAAGCGCGTTATGAATGATGATCTTTTTCTTCGCTTTGGAGGAAGAATGTATTATAGACAGATTTAGAGGAACACAGATCAGATCATATAAGTGGTCGCATGAGAGAATTAGCACGTCTTGTAGAATGCTTCAACACAGGCACTAAATTTTGAGTTTTTGCTGTATCCTGTCATATTTCAGCTATCTAAATACATAAAGGTGAGAGTCGCCAAAAATGATGTTTAAATACTGCTTTTGTTTGCATGCACTTCTTTTTTTTTTTCGTTAGTTTGAGGATTGCAGGCACTAAATTTTGACTTTTTGCTGTATTGTGTGAGAAAAGTTGCCGAATTAAATGAAGAAATACACCAGTTCAGGAAAGGCACGCTTAAACTTGGTTATTCTTTAAAGAAATGTGGGAGGATTTTACAAGCAGAAGCAATAAAAAAAAGATGATGATGGCTTGAGAAAGCAGGCAGAGGCATTTGAAAGACGATTCAGTGGGTATTGGTGTGATTTCATCACAATTTCTGTTATCGGTGACCAAAGGTATTACGGAATTGCAACGCATTGTATTATTCATTTCCTCAGCCTTTTTTAGTGCGTAATTTTTGTGTTGCGGATCGACTAGATCTATGTACATTACTATATTTAGTTGAATGATTTTTGTATTTCAAGCCTAAGAACTTAGTATTGTTTATTAAACACAGCCCGCACTTTTATGGTCAAGATTCTTCTGGAATCTCCGACTTTAGTTCTAGCATAGTAATGATCTCGTCACCCCTTATTTACTTCTGCTTTAGGTGGTTGCTAATTGCTTATGACGTGTACCAAGAATATTCTCTTATGATTTTATTAATTCCTTTTCTGGATGATTCGGCGAGATTTTGTATGAATAAGAATCGAAATAAAAGAATCGAAGTCAGTCAACATCAAGTCTACAGTGAGTGATTGTTAAGTCTATCTACAGTGAGTGGTTTTTCTGTCAACCTAAAGTGATTGTTCAGTCAAGCTCTTATGTTGGATTAAACAGTTTACACAATTTTTACTTGCGGACTTCGGACTTATTTTCTACGGACGGATCGTGTGATTGGCTGTATAATTATCTTTACATACCTCTAGACAAACAGAGCCGAACAGATCACCCCCATCACCAAATCTGTTATAATGGAGGCTCGTCCGGGATGAAAACCCTAACCCTAAACCTAACCCTAACCCTAACCCTAAAGCTAACCCATTTCCAGTGATCAAAATTGCCAAAAAAAGAAGTGGTTTCGTTTTTTGCGGTGAAGGGAGAGGGTAAATGTGAAAAAAAAATTTTTTCCCCTTTAATACAGCTGTTTCACCATTTTTAGTTGTAAATTTACCGGAAAAGATGATTAGGAAGTGTTTTGGGGGTGAGGAGAAGGAGTAGAGAGCAAAAAAAAAAATTTAAAGAAAAAGGTGTTAAGCGTAATTTTTAGGCATTATGGGTCGAAAAAACGGAGTGTGTGTGGGTAGGTGTGTATGTTCACGTGATCACGGCGGGTAAATGGTAAATTTCAAAAAATGTATTTTGCACGCACTTAGCGGGATTTTTTAGTACTTGAAGTGAGAATTTTGGCAAAAAAGGTAAGTGTTAATTTTTGTTGTTGATGATGAGGAGCGCTAGGGTGCAAAAAAGTAAAACAAAAAATTTATGGGACGTTTTTCCGTGCGGTTTTCCCATTTCGGTGATAAAAAGGGCGGAAAAAGTAAATGGTTTTGTTTTTTGCGGTCAGGGGAGAGGGAAAACGTGAAATAAATTATTAAAAGAGCAAAAAAAAAAGTAATTTAAAGAAAAAGGTGTTAAGCGGATTTTTAGGCATTATGGGTCAAAGAAACAGAGTGTGTGTGAATAGGTGTATGTGTTCGCGTAATCACGGCGGAAAAAAGGTAATTTGACAAAAATGAAACTTGCGCATCCTTAGCGGCATTTTTAGGCACTTTAAGTCGGAATTTCGGAAAAAAAGGTAAGTGGTAATTTTTTTCGATTACAAGGAGCGGTAGGGTAGAAAAAAGTCAAAAAAATAAAAAAAAATTTTCATGGACGTTTTTCCGTGCGGTTTTCCTATTTCTGGTATTAAAAAGTGTGAAAGAAAGTAAATAGTTTTCGTTTTTGCGATCATAGGAGAGGGAAAATGTGAAATAACTTATTTTAAAAAAAAAAGTGTTTTTCTCCTTCAGGGAGCTTTTTCACTATTTTTTGTCGGAAATTTGCCGGAAAAGATGATTAGGAAGTGTTTCGGGGGTAAGGAGAAGAAGTAGAGAGAAAAAAAAGTAATTCATAGAAAAAGGTGTTAAGCGCGTTTTTTCCGCATTGTGGGTCGGAAAAACGTAGTGTGTGTTCGCGTGATCACGTCGGAAAAAACGTAATTGGTCAAAAAATGAAACTTGAGCGCGCTTAACGGGATTTTTGAGCACTTTTAGTCAGAATTTCGGAAAAAAGGTAAGTGGTAATTTTTTTTGAATTACGAGGAGCGGTAGGGTGCAAAAAAAGTCCAAAAAAACTTTTAATAAACGTTTTTCCGTGCGGTTTTCCTATTTCTGGTATTAAAAAGGGTGGAAAAAGTAAATAGTTTTTGTTTTTGCGGTCAGAGGAGAGAGAAAATGTAAAATGAATTATTTTTAAAAAAAATTGTTTATCCCTTTCAAGGAGCTTTTTCACTTTTTTTTGTTGGAAATTTGCCGGAAAAGATGATTAAGAAGTGTTTCGGGGGTAAGGAGAAGAAGTAGAGAGCAAAAGAAGTTAATTTCAAGAAAAAGGTATTAAGCGCGTTTTTTACGCATTAGGGGTCCGAAATAAAGGGTGTGTGTGGGTAGGTGTGTGTGTGTTCGCGTGATCACGGCGGAAAAAATGTAATTTGTAAAAAATGAAACTTGAGGGCGCTGAGCGGGATTTTTGAGCACTTTTAGTCGGAATTTCGGAAAAAAAGGTATGTGGTAATTTTTTTCGATTACGAAGAGCGGTAGGGTAGAAAAAAGTCAAAAAAAAAAATAAAAATATTTTCATGGACGTTTCTCCGTGCGGTTTTCCTTTTTCTGGTATTAAATTGGTGGAAAAAGTAAATAGTTCTAGTTTTTGCGATCAAAGGAGAGCGAAAATGTGAAATAAATTATTAAAAAAAAAAATTGTTTTTCCCTTTTAGGGAGCTTTTTCACTATTTTTTTTTTGGAAAATTGCCGGATGAGTAAGAAGTGTTTCGGGGGTAAGAAGAAGAAGTAGAGAGAAAAACAAAGTAATTTCAAGAAAAAGGTGTTAAGCGCGTTTTTTACGCATTATGGATTGGAAAAACGGAGGGTGTGTGGGTAGATGTGTGTGTGTTCACGTGATGGCGGGAAAAAAGTAATTTGTAAAAAATGAAACTTGAGCGCGCTTAGCAGGATTTTTGGGCACTTTTATTTGGAATTTCGGTAAAAAAAGGTAAGTGATAAATGTTTTCGATTACGAGGAGCGGTAGGGTAGAAAAAAGTCAAAAAAAAAAAAAATTTTCATGGACGGTTTTCCGTGTGGTTTTCCTATTTCTGTTATTAAAAAGTGTGAAAAAAAGTAAATAGTTTTCGTTTTTGCGATCGGAGGAGAGGGAAAATGTGAAATAAATTACTTTTTAAAAAAAATTGTTTTTCCCTTTTAGGGAGCTTTTTCACTATTTTTTGTCGGAAATTTGCCGGAAAAGATGACTAAAGAAGTGTTTCGGGGGTAAGGAGAAGAAGTAGATAGCAAAAAAAGGCAATTTCAAGAAAAAGGTGATAAGCGCGTTTTTTTACGCATTATGGGTCGGAAAAACGTAGTGTGTGTGGGTAGGTGTGTGTGTGTTCGCGTGATCACGGCGGAAAAAACGTTATTTGTAAAAAAAATGAAACTTGAGCGCGCTTAGCGGGATTTTTGAGCACTTTTAGTCGGAATTTCGGAAAAAAGGTAAGTGGTAATTTTTTTTCAATTACAAGGAGCGGTAGGGTGCAAAAAAAAAAAAAACAAAAAAAAAACATTTAATAAACGTTTTTCCGTGCGGTTTTCCTAATTCTGGTTCTAAATTGGTGGAAACAGTAAATAATTTTCGTTTTTGCGATCAGAGGAGAGGTAAAATGTGAAATAAATTATTTTGAGAAAAAAAATCTTTTTCCCCTTCAGAGAGCTTTTTCACTATTTTTTGTCGGAAATTTGCCGGAAAAGATGATTAGGAAGTGTTTCGGGGGAAAGGAGAAGAAGTAGAGAGAAAAAAAAGTAATTTCAAGAAAAAGCTGTTAAGCGCGGTTATTACGCATTATGGTTCGGAAAAACGGAGTGTGTGTGGGCAGGTGTGAGTGTGCTCGCGTGATCACAGGGAAAGCACGTAATTTGTAAAAAATGAAACTTAAGGGCGCTTAGCGTGATTTTTGATCACTTGTAGTCGGAATTACGGAAAAAAAGGTAAGTGGTAATTTTTTTCGATATCGAGGAACGGGAGGGTACAAAAAAATTAGAAAAATAAAAAAAATTTTAATGGACTTTTTTTTCGTGCGGTTTTCCTATTTCTGGTATTAAAAAGGGTGGAAAAAGTAAATAGTTTTCGTTTTTGCGATCAGAGGAGAGAGAAAATATGAAATAAATTATTAAAAAAAAAAAAAGTGTTTTTCGCTTTCAGGGAGTTTTCTCACTATTTTTTGTCGGAAAATTGCCGGAAAAGATGATTAGGAAGTGTTCCGGGGATAAGGAGAAGAAAAAATAGAGAGTGAAAAAAAGTAATTTCAAGAAAAAGGTGTTAAGCGCGTTTTTTACGCATTATGGGTCGAAAAATGGAATGTGTGTGTTCGCGTGATCACGCTGGAAAAAACGTAATTTGTAAAAAATGAAAGTTCAGCGCTTAGCGGGATTTTTGAGCACTTTTAGTCGGAAATTCGGAAAAAAAGGTAACTGGTAATTTTTTTCGATTACGAGGAGCGGTAGGATAGAAAAAATAAAAAAAAATAAAAAAATTTTCATGGACCTTTTTCCGTGTCGTTTTCCTATTTCTGATATTAAAAAGAGTGGAAAAAGTAAAAAGTTTTCGTTTTTGCGATCAGAGGAGAGGGAAAATGTGAAAAAAATTATTTTTTAAAAAAATTGTTTATCACTTTAAAGGAGCTTTTTCACTATTTTTTGTCGGAAATTTGCCGGAAAAGATGATTAGGAAGTGTTTCGGGGGTAAGGAGAAGAAGTAGAGAGCAAAAGAAAGTAATTTCAAGACAAAGGTTTTAAGCGCGTTTTTTACGCATTAAAGGTCCGAAAAACAGAGTGTGTGTGGGTGTATGTGTGTGTCTTCGCGTGATCACGGCGGAAAAAACGTAATTTCTAAAAAATGAAACTTGAGCGCGCTTAGCGGGATTTTTGAGCACGTTTAGTCGAAATTTCGGAAAAAAAGGTAAGTGGTAAATTATCCTATTACGAGGAGAGATAGGGTTCAAAAAAGTCAAAAAAATAAAAAAAATTTAAATGGACGTTTTTCCGTGCGGTTTTCCTATTTACGGTCATAAAAAGGGTGGAAAAAGTAAACGGTTTTCGTTTTTGGGATCAGAGGAGAGGCAAAATGTGAAATATTTAAAAAAAAAAAAAAAAAAAGTGTTTTTCCCCTTCAGGGAGCTTTTTCACTACTTTTTGTCGGAAATTTGCCGGAAAAGATGATTAAGAAGTGTTTCGGGGGTATGGAGAAGAAGTAGAGAGCAAAAAAAAGTAATTTCAAGAAAAAGGTGATACGCGTTTTTTTCCGCATTGTGGGTCGGAAAAACGGAGTGTGTGTGGGTAGGTGTGTGTGTGTGTTCGCGTGATGACGGCGAAAAAAACGTAATTTTTAAAAAATATGATACTTGAGCGCGCTGAGCGAGATTTTCGAGCACTTTTAGTCGGAATTTCGGAAAAAAAGGTAAGTGGTAATTTTTTTTCATTTACGAGGCGCTGTAATGTGCAAAAAAGTCAAAAAAAAAAACATTTAAGAAACGTTTTTCCGTGCGGTTTTCCTATTTCTGGTATTAAATTGGTGGAAAAAGTAAATAGTTTTCGTTTTTGCGATCAGAGGAGAGGGAAAATGTGAAATAAATTACTTAAAAAAAAAAATGTTTTTTTTTTCCTTTCAGGGAGCTTTTTCACTAATTTTTGTCGGAAATTTGCCGGAAAAGATAATTAGGAAGTTTTTCGGGGGTAAGGAGAAGAATTAGAGAGTAAAAAAAAAGTAATTTAGAGAAAAAGGTGTTAAGCGCGATTTTTACGCATTATGGGTCCGTAAAACAGAGTGTGTGTGTGTGTGTGTTCGCGTGATCACGGCGGAAAAAACGTAATTTGTAAAAAATGAAACTTGAGCGCGCTTAGCGGGATTTTTGAGCACTTTTTCTCGGAATTTCGGAAAAAAAGGTAAGTGGTAATTTTTTTCGATTACGAGGAGCGGTAGGGAGAAAAAGTAAAAAAAAAAAAATTTTCATGGACGTTTTTCCGTGCGGTTTTCCTATTTGTGGTATTAAAAAGGGTGGAAAAAGTAAATAGTTTTCGTTTTTGCGATCAGAGGAGAGGGAAAATGTGAAATAAATTTTTTTTAAAAAAATATTGTTTTTTCCCTTTAGGGAGCTTTTTCACTAATTTTTGTCGGAAATTTGCGGGAAAAGATAATTAGGAAGTGTTTAGGGAGTAAGGAGAAGAAGTAGAGGGCAAAAAAAAGTATTTTCAAGAAAAAGGTGTTAAACGCGTTTTTTACGCATGATGGGTCCGTAAAAAAGAGTGTCTGTGTGTGTGTGTTCGCATGATCACGGCGGAAAAAACGTAGTTTGTAAAAAAGGAAACTTAATCACGCTTAGCGGGATTTTTGATCACTTTTAGTCGGAATTTCGGAAAAAAGGTAAGTGGTAATTTTTTTCGATAACGAGGAGCGGTAGGGAGAAAAAAGTTAAAAAAAAAAAAAATTTTCATGGACGTTTTTCCGTGCGGTTTTCCTATTTGTGGTATTAAAAAGGGTGGAAAAAGTAAATAGTTTTCGTTTTTGCGATCAGAGGAGAGGGAAAATGTGAAATAAAAATTTAAAAAAAAAAAAAGTATTTTTCCCCTTCAGGGAGCTTTTTCACTAATTTTTGTCGGAAATTTGCCGGAAAAGATAATTAGGAAGTTTTTCGGGGGTAAGGAGAAGAATTAGAGAGCAAAAAAAAAGTAATTTCAAGAAAAAGGTGTTAAGCGCGATTTTTACGCATTATGGGTCCGTAAAACAGAGTGTGTGTGTGTGTTCGCGTGATCACGGCGGAAAAAACGTAATTTGTAAAAAATGAAACTTGAGCGCGCTTAGCGGGATTTTTGAGCACTTTTTCTCGGAATTTCGGAAAAAAGGTAAGTGGTAATTTTTTTCGATTACGAGGAGCGGTAGGGAGAAAAAAGTAAAAAAAAAAAAAAAAATTTTCATGGACGTTTTTCCGTGCGGTTTTCCTATTTGTGGTATTAAAAAGGGTGGAAAAAGTAAATAGTTTTCGTTTTTGCGATCAGAGGAGAGGGAAAATGTGAAATAAATTATTTAAAAAAAAATTGTTTTTCCCCTTCAGGGAGCTTTTTCACTAATTTTTGTCGGAAATTTGCCGGAAAAGATAATTAGGAAGTTTTTCGGGGGTAAGGAGAAGAATTAGAGAGCAAAAAAAAAGTAATTTCAAGAAAAAGGTGTTAAGCGCGATTTTTACGCATTATGGGTCCGTAAAACAGAGTGTGTGTGTGTGTTCGCGTGATCACGGCGGAAAAAACGTAATTTGTAAAAAATGAAACTTGAGCGCGCTTAGCGGGATTTTTGAGCACTTTTTCTCGGAATTTCGGAAAAAAAGGTAAGTGGTAATTTTTTTCGATTACGAGGAGCGGTAGGGAGAACAAGTAAAAAAAAAAAAAATAATTTTTCATGGACGTTTTTCCGTGCGGTTTTCCTATTTGTGGTATTAAAAAGGGTGGAAAAAGTAAATAGTTTTCGTTTTTGCGATCAGAGGAGAGGGAAAATGTGAAATAAAAATTTTTTTTTTAAAAAAAGTATTTTTCCCCTTCAGGGAGCTTTTTCACTATTTTTTGTCGGAAATTTGCCGGAAAAGATAATTAGGAAGTTTTTCGGGGGTAAGGAGAAGAATTAGAGAGCAAAAAAAAAGTAATTTCAAGAAAAAGGTGTTAAGCGCGATTTTTACGCATTATGGGTCCGTAAAACAGAGTGTGTGTGTGTGTGTTCGCGTGATGACGGCGGAAAAAACGTAATTTGTAAAAAATGAAACTTGAGCGCGCTTAGCGGGATTTTTGAGCACTTTTTCTCGGAATTTCGGAAAAAAAGGTAAGTGGTAATTTTTTTCGATTACGAGGAGCGGTAGGGAGAAAAAAGTAAAAAAAAAAAAAAAATTTTCATGGACGTTTTTCCGTGCGGTTTTCCTATTACGGTAATAAAAAAGGTGGAAAAAGTAAACGGTTTTCGTTTTTGGAATCAGAGGAGAGGCAAAATGTGAAATAACTTTAAAAAAAAAAAAAGTGTTTTTCCCTTTAAAGGAGCTTTTTCACTATTTTTTGTCGAAAATTTGCCAGAAAAGATAATTAAGAAGTGTTTCGGGGGTAAGAAGAAGAAGTTGAGAGCAAAAAAAAGTAATTTCAAGAAAAAGGTGTTAAGCGCGTTTTTTTTACGCATTATAGGTCGGAAATACGGAGTGTGTGTGTGTTCGCGTGATCACGGCGGAAAAATCGTCATTTGTAAAAAATGAAATTTTTGCGCGCTTAGCGGGATTTTGAGCACTTTTGGTCGGAAATACGGAAAAAAGGTAAGTGGTAATTTTTATCGATTACGAAGAGCGGTAGGGTAGAAAAAAGTCAAAAAAAAAAATTTTTTTTCTTGGACATTTTTTTTGTGCGGTTTTTCTATTTCTGGTATAAAAAAAGTGTGAAAAAAAGTAAATAGTTTTCGTTTTTTCGATCAGAGGAGAGGGAAAATGTGAAATAAATTATTAAAAAAAAAGTGTTTTTCCCCTTCAGGGAGCTTTTTCACTATTTTTTGTCGGAAATTTGCCGGAAAAGATGATTAGGAAGTGTTTCGGGGGTAAGGAGAAGAAGTAGAGAGCAAAAAAAGGTAATTTAGAGAAAAAGGTGTTAAGCGCGTTTTTTACGCATTATGGGTCCGAAAAACAGAGTGTGTGTGTGTGTTTGCGTGATCACGGCGGAAAAAACGTAATTTGTAAGAAATGAAACTTGAGCGCGCTTAGCGGCATTTTTGAGCACTTTTAGTCGGAATTTCGGAAAAAATGAAAGTGGTAACTTTTTTCGATTACGAGGAGCGGTAGTGTGCAAAAAAGTAAAAAAACCGAAAAAATTTTAATGGACGTTTCTCCGTGCAGTTTTCCTATTTCTGGTATTAAAAAGGGTGGAAGAAGTAAATAGTTTTCGTTTTTATGATCAGAGGAGAGGGAAATAATTAAATAAATTATTTTAAAAAAAAAAAGTGTTTTTCCCCTTCAGGGAGCTTTTTCACTATTTTTTGTCGGAAATTTACCGGAAAAGATGATTAGGAAGTGTTTCGGGGGTATGAAGAAGAAGTAGACAGAAAAAAAAAATTTCAAGAAAAAGGTGTTAAGCGCGATTTTTACGCATTATGGGTCCGTAAAACAGAGTGTGTGTGTGTGTTCGCGTGATCACGGCGGAAAAAACGTAATTTGTAAAAAATGAAACTTGAGCGCGCTTAGCGGGATTTTTGAGCACTTTTTCTCGGAATTTCGGAAAAAAAGGTAAGTGGTAATTTTTTTTCCATTACGAGGAGCGGTAGGGAGAAAAAAGTAAAAAAAAAAAAAAAATTTTCATGGACGTTTTTCCGTGCGGTTTTCCTATTTGTGGTATTAAAAAGGGTGGAAAAAGTAAATAGTTTTCGTTTTTGCGATCAGAGGAGAGGAAAAATGTGAAATAAAAATTTTTTTTAAAAAAAATTATTTTTCCCCTTCAGGGAGCTTTTTCACTAATTTTTGTCGGAAATTTGCCGGAAAAGATAATTAGGAAGTTTTTCGGGGGTAAGGAGAAGAATTAGAGAGCAAAAAAAAAGTAATTTCAAGAAAAAGGTGTTAAGCGCGATTTTTACGCATTATGGGTCCGTAAAACAGAGTGTGTGTGTGTTCGCGTGATCACGGCGGAAAAAACGTAATTTGTAAAAAATGAAACTTGAGCGCGCTTAGCGGGATTTTTGAGCACTTTTTCTCGGAATTTCGGAAAAAAAGGTAAGTGGTAATTTTTTTCGATTACGAGGAGCGGTAGGGATAAAAAATTAAAAAAAAAAAAAAAAATTTTCATGGACGTTTTTCCGTGCGGTTTTCCTATTTGTGGTATTAAAAAGGGTGGAAAAAGTAAATAGTTTTCGTTTTTGCGATCAGAGGAGAGGGAAAATGTGAAATAAAATTTTTTTTAAAAAAAAAGTATTTTTCCCCTTCAGGGAGCTTTTTCACTAATTTTTGTCGGAAATTTGCCGGAAAAGATAATTAGGAAGTTTTTCGGGGGTAAGGAGAAGAATTAGAGAGCAAAAAAAAAGTAATTTCAAGAAAAAGGTGTTAAGCGCGATTTTTACGCATTATGGGTCCGTAAAACAGAGTGTGTGTGTGTGTGTGTGTTCGCGTGATCACGGCGGAAAAAACGTAATTTGTAAAAAATGAAATTTGGGCGCACTTAGGGGGATTTTTGAGCACTTTTAGTCGGAATTTCGGAAAAAAAGGTAAGTGGTGATTTTTTTTGATTTCGAGGAGCGATAGGGAGAAAAAAGGAAAAAAAAAAATTTTTTTCATGGACGTTTTTCCGTGCGGTTTTCCTATTTCTGGTATTAAATTGGTGGAAAAAGTAAATAGTTTTCGTTTTTGCGATCAGAGGAGAGGGAAAATGTGAAATAAATTATTTCAAAAAAAAAAAATTATTTTTCCCCTTCAGGGAGCTTTTTCACTAATTTTTGTCGGAAATTTGCCGGAAAAGATAATTAGGAAGTTTTTCGGGGGTAAGGAGAAGAATTAGAGAGAAAAAAAAAGTAATTTCAAGAAAAAGGTGTTAAGCGCGATTTTTACGCATTATGGGTCCGTAAAACAGTGTGTGTGTGTGTTCGCGTGATGACGGCGGAAAAAACGTAATTTGTAAAAAATGAAACTTGAGCGCGCTTAGCGGGATTTTTGAGCACTTTTTCTCGGAATTTCGGAAAAAAAGGTAAGTGGTAATTTTTTTCGATTACGAGGAGCGGTAGGGAGAAAAAAAAGAAAAAAAAAAAAAAATTTTCATTGACGTTTTTCCGTGCGGTTTTCCTCTTTCTGGTATTAAAAAGGGTGGAAAAAGTGAAGAGTTTTCGTTTTTGCGATCAGAGGAGAGGGATAATGTGAAATAAATAATTAAAAAAAAAATAGTTTTTTCCCTCAGGGAGCTTTTTCGCTATTTTTTGTCGGAAATTTACCGGAAAAGATGATTAGGAAGTGTTTCGGGGGTAAGAAGAAGAAGTAGAGAGCAAAAAAAGTAATTTCAAGAAAAAGGTGTTAAGCGCGATTTTTACGCATTATGGGTCCGTAAAACAGAGTGTGTGTGTGTGTGTGTGTTCGCGTGATCACGGCGGAAAAAACGTAATTTGTAAAAAATGAAACTTGAGCGCGCTTAGCGGGATTTTTGAGCACTTTTTCCTCGGAATTTCGGAAAAAAAGGTAAGTGGAATTTTTTTCGATTACGAGGAGCGGTAGGGAGAAAAAAGTAAAAAAAAAAAAAAATTTTCATGGACGTTTTTCGGTGCGGTTTTTCTATTTGTGGTATTAAAAAGGGTGGAAAAAGTAAATAGTTTTCGTTTTTGCGATCAGAGGAGAGGGAAAATGTGAAATAAAAATTTAAAAAAAAAAGTGTTTTTTTCCCTCAAGGAGCTTTTTCACTAATTTTTGTCGGAAATTTCCCGGAAAAGATAATTAGGAAGTTTTTCGGGGGTAAGGAGAAGAATTAGAGAGTAAAAAAAAGTAATTTAGAGAAAAAGGTGTTAAGCGCGATTTTTACGCATTATGGGTCCGTAAAACAGAGTGTGTGTGTGTGTGTGTTCGCGTGATGACGGCGGAAAAAACGTAATTTGTAAAAAATGAAACTTGAGCGCGCTTAGCGGGATTTTTGAGCACTTTTTCCTCGGAATTTCGGAAAAAAAGGTAAGTGGTAATTTTTTTCGATTACGAGGAGCGGTAGGGAGAAAAAAGTTAAAAAAAAAAAAAATTTTCATGGACGTTTTTCCGTGCGGTTTTCCTATTTGTGGTATTAAAAAGGGTGGAAAAAGTAAATAGTTTTCGTTTTTGCGATCAGAGGAGAGGGAAAATGTGAAAGAAATTATTTAAAAAAAAATTGTTTTTTTCCCTCAGGGAGCTTTTTCACTATTTTTTGTCGAAAATATGCCGGAAAAGATGATTAGGAAGTGTTTCGGGGGTAAGAAGAAGAAGTAGAGAGAGAAAAAAAGTAATTTCAAGAACAAGGTGTTAAGCACGTTTTTTACGCTTTATGGGTCGGAAAAACAGAGTGTGTGTGTGTGTGTGTTGTCGTGATGACGGCGGAAAAAACGTAATTTTTAAAAAATGAAACTTGAGCGCGCTTAGCGGGATTTTTGAGCACTTTTTCCTCGGAATTTCGGAAAAAAAGGTAAGTGGTAATTTTTTTCGATTACGAGGAGCGGTAGGGAAAAAAAGTTAAAAAGAAAAAAAAATTTCATGGACGTTTTTCCGTGCGGTTTTCCTATTTGTGGTATTAAAAAGGGTGGAAAAAGTAAATAGTTTTCGTATTTGCGATCACAGGAGAGGGAAAATGTGAAATAAATTATTTAAAAAAAAATTGTATTTTTTCCTTCAGGGAGCTTTTTCACTATTTTTTGTCGGAAATTTGCCGGAAAAGATAATTAGGAAGTTTTTCGGGGGTAAGGAGAAGAATAAGAGAGTAAAAAAAGTAATTTAGAGAAAAAGGTGTTAAGCGCGATTTTTACGCATTATGGGTCCGTAAAACAGAGTGTGTGTGTGTGTTCGCGTGATGACGGCGGAAAAAACGTAATTTGTAAAAAATGAAACTTGAGCGCGCTTAGCGGGATTTTTGAGCACTTTTTCTCGGAATTTCGGAAAAAAAGGTAAGTGGTAATTTTTTTCGATTACGAGGAGCGGTAGGGAGAAAAAGTAAAAAAAAAAAATTTCATGGACGTTTTTCCGTGCGGTTTTCCTATTTGTGGTATTAAAAAGGGTGGAAAAAGTAAATAGTTTTCGTTTTTGCGATCAGAGGAGAGGGAAAATGTGAAATAAAAATTAAAAAAAAAAAAGTATTTTTCCCCTTCAGGGAGCTTTTTCACTAATTTTTGTCGGAAATTTGCCGGAAAAGATAATTAGGAAGTTTTTCGGGGGTAAGGAGAAGAATTAGAGAGTAAAAAAAAAGTAATTTCAAGAAAAAGGTGTTAAGCGCGATTTTTACGCATTATGGGTCCGTAAAACAGAGTGTGTGTGTGTGTTCGCGTGATCACGGCGGAAAAAACGTAATTTGTAAAAAATGAAACTTGAGCGCGCTTAGCGGGATTTTTGAGCACTTTTTCCTCGGAATTTCGGAAAAAAAGGTAAGTGGTAATTTTTTTCGATTACGAGGAGCGGTAGGGAGAAAAAAGTAAAAAAAAAAAAAATTTCATGGACGTTTTTCCGTGCGGTTTTCCTATTTGTGGTATTAAAAAGGGTGGAAAAAGTAAATAGTTTTCGTTTTTGCGATCAGAGGAGAGGGAAAATGTGAAATAAAAATTTTTAAAAAAAAAAGTATTTTTTCCCTTCAGGGAGCTTTTTCACTAATTTTTGTCGGAAATTTGCCGGAAAAGATAATTAGGAAGTTTTTCGGGGGTAAGGAGAAGAATTAGAGAGTAAAAAAAAAAGTAATTTAGAGAAAAAGGTGTTAAGCGCGATTTTTACGCATTATGGGTCCGTAAAACAGAGTGTGTGTGTGTGTTCGCGTGATGACGGCGGAAAAAACGTAATTTGTAAAAAATGAAACTTGAGCGCGCTTAGCGGGATTTTTGAGCACTTTTTCCTCGGAATTTCGGAAAAAAAGGTAAGTGGTAATTTTTTCCATTACGAGCAGCGGTAGGGAGAAAAAAGTAAAAAAAAAAAAAAATTTTCATGGACGTTTTTCCGTGCGGTTTTCCTATTTGTGGTATTAAAAAGGGTGGAAAAAGTAAATAGTTTTCGCTTTTGCGATCAGAGGAGAGGGAAAATGTGAAATAAAAATTTAAAAAAAAAAAAATTATTTTTCCCCTTCAGGGAGCTTTTTCACTAATTTTTGTCGGAAATTTGCCGGAAAAGATAATTAGGAAGTTTTTCGGGGGTAAGGAGAAGAATTAGAGAGCAAAAAAAAGTAATTTAGAGAAAAAGGTGTTAAGCGCGATTTTTACGCATTATGGGTCCGTAAAACAGAGTGTGTGTGTGTGTTCGCGTGATGACGGCGGAAAAAACGTAATTTGTAAAAAATGAAACTTGAGCGCGCTTAGCGGGATTTTTGAGCACTTTTTCCTCGGAATTTCGGAAAAAAAGGTAAGTGGTAATTTTTTTCGATTACGAGGAGCGGTAGGGAGAAAAAATAAAAAAAAAAAAAAATTTTCATGGACGTTTTTACGTGCGGTTTTCCTATTTGTGGTATTAAAAAGGGTGGAAAAAGTAAATAGTTTTCGTTTTTGCGATCAGAGAAGAGGGAAAATGTGAAATAAAAATTTAAAAAAAAAAAATTATTTTTCCCCTTCAGGGAGCTTTTTCACTAATTTTTGTCGGAAATTTGCCGGAAAAGATAATTAGGAAGTTTTTCGGGGGTAAGGAGAAGAATTAGAGAGTAAAAAAAAGTAATTTAGAGAAAAAGGTGTTAAGCGCGATTTTTACGCATTATGGGTCCGTAAAACAGAGTGTGTGTGTGTGTTCGCGTGATGACGGCGGAAAAAACGTAATTTGTAAAAAATGAAACTTGAGCGCGCTTAGCGGGATTTTTGAGCACTTTTTCCTCGGAATTTCGGAAAAAAAGGTAAGTGGTAATTTTTTTCGATTACGAGGAGCGGTAGGGAGAAAAAGTAAAAAAAAAAAAAAAATTTTCATGGACGTTTTTCCGTGCGGTTTTCCTATTTGTGGTATTAAAAAGGGTGGAAAAAGTAAATAGTTTTCGTTTTTGCGATCAGAGGAGAGGGAAAATGTGAAATAAAAATTTAAAAAAAAAAATTATTTTTCCCCTTCAGGGAGCTTTTTCACTAATTTTTGTCGGAAATTTGCCGGAAAAGATAATTAGGAAGTTTTTCGGGGGTAAGGAGAAGAATTAGAGAGTAAAAAAAAAAGTAATTTAGAGAAAAAGGTGTTAAGCGCGATTTTTACGCATTATGGGTCCGTAAAACAGAGTGTGTGTGTGTGTTCGCGTGATGACGGCGGAAAAAACGTAATTTGTAAAAAATGAAACTTGAGCGCGCTTAGCGGGATTTTTGAGCACTTTTTCCTCGGAATTTCGGAAAAAAAGGTAAGTGGTAATTTTTTTCGATTACGAGGAGCGGTAGGGAGAAAAAGTAAAAAAAAAAAAAAAAATTTTCATGGACGTTTTTCCGTGCGGTTTTCCTATTTGTGGTATTAAAAAGGGTGGAAAAAGTAAATAGTTTTCGTTTTTGCGATCAGAGGAGAGGGAAAATGTGAAATAAAAATTTTTAAAAAAAAAATTTACTTTTCCCCTTCAGGGAGCTTTTTTACTAATTTTTATCGGACATTTGCCGGAAAAGATAATTAGGAAGTTTTTCGGGGGTAAGGAGAAGAATTAGAGAGTAAAAAAAAAGTAATTTAGAGAAAAAGGTGTTAAGCGCGATTTTTACGCATTATGGGTCCGTAAAACAGAGTGTGTGTGTGTGTTCGCGTGATGACGGCGGAAAAAACGTAATTTGTAAAAAATGAAACTTGAGCGCGCTTAGCGGGATTTTTGAGCACTTTTTCCTCGGAATTTCGGAAAAAAAGGTAAGTGGTAATTTTTTTCGATTACGAGGAGCGGTAGGGAGAAAAAGTAAAAAAAAAAAAAAAAATTTTCATGGACGTTTTTCCGTGCGGTTTTCCTATTTGTGGTATTAAAAAGGGTGGAAAAAGTAAATAGTTTTCGTTTTTGCGATCAGAGGAGAGGGAAAATGTGAAATAAAAATTTAAAAAAAAAAAATTATTTTTCCCCTTCAGGGAGCTTTTTCACTAATTTTTGTCGGAAATTTGCCGGAAAAGATAATTAGGAAGTTTTTCGGGGGTAAGGAGAAGAATTAGAGAGTAAAAAAAGTAATTTAGAGAAAAAGGTGTTAAGCGCGATTTTTACGCATTATGGGTCCGTAAAACAGAGTGTGTGTGTGTGTTCGCGTGATGACGGCGGAAAAAACGTAATTTGTAAAAAATGAAACTTGAGCGCGCTTAGCGGGATTTTTGAGCACTTTTTCCTCGGAATTTCGGAAAAAAAGGTAAGTGGTAATTTTTTTCGATTACGAGGAGCGGTAGGGAGAAAAAAGTAAAAAAAAAAAAAAAAAATTTTCATGGACGTTTTTCCGTGCGGTTTTCCTATTTGTGGTATTAAAAAGGGTGGAAAAAGTAAATAGTTTTCGTTTTTGCGATCAGAGGAGAGGGAAAATGTGAAATAAAAATTTTAAAAAAAAAAATTATTTTTCCCCTTCAGGGAGCTTTTTCACTAATTTTTGTCGGAAATTTGCCGGAAAAGATAATTAGGAAGTTTTTCGGGGGTAAGGAGAAGAATTAGAGAGTACCAAAAAAGTAATTTAGAGAAAAAGGTGTTAAGCGCGATTTTTACGCATTATGGGTCCGTAAAACAGAGTGTGTGTGTGTGTTCGCGTGATGACGGCGGAAAAAACGTAATTTGTAAAAAATGAAACTTGAGCGCGCTTAGCGGGATTTTTGAGCACTTTTTTCTCGGAATTTCGGAAAAAAAGGTAAGTGGTAATTTTTTTCGATTACGAGGAGCGGTAGGGAGAAAAAGTAAAAAAAAAAAAAAAATTTTCATGGACGTTTTTCCGTGCGGTTTTCCTATTTGTGGTATTAAAAAGGGTGGAAAAAGTAAATAGTTTTCGTTTTTGCGATCAGAGGAGAGGGAAAATGTGAAATAAAAATTTTTAAAAAAAAAAAGTATTTTTCCCCTTCAGGGAGCTTTTTCACTAATTTTTGTCGGAAATTTGCCGGAAAAGATAATTAGGAAGTTTTTCGGGGGTAAGGAGAAGAATTAGAGAGTAGGAAAAAAGTAATTTAGAGAAAAAGGTGTTAAGCGCGATTTTTACGCATTATGGGTCCGTAAAACAGAGTGTGTGTGTGTGTTCGCGTGATGACGGCGGAAAAAACGTAATTTGTAAAAAATGAAACTTGAGCGCGCTTAGCGGGATTTTTGAGCACTTTTTCCTCGGAATTTCGGAAAAAAAGGTAAGTGGTAATTTTTTTCGATTACGAGGAGCGGTAGGGAGAAAAAAGTTTAAAAAAAAAAATTTTCATGGACGTTTTTCCGTGCGGCTTTCTTATTTGTGGTATTAAAAAGGGTGGAAAAAGTAAATAGTTTTCGTTTTTGCGATCAGAGGAGAGGGAAAATGTGAAATAAAAATTTTTAAAAAAAAAAAATTATTTTTCCCCTTCAGGGAGCTTTTTCACTAATTTTTGTCGGAAATTTGCCGGAAAAGATAATTAGGAAGTTTTTCGGGGGTAAGGAGAAGAATTAGAGAGTAAAAAAAAAGTAATTTAGAGAAAAAGGTGTTAAGCGCGATTTTTACGCATTATGGGTCCGTAAAACAGAGTGTGTGTGTGTGTTCGCGTGATCACGGCGGAAAAAACGTAATTTGTAAAAAATGAAACTTGAGCGCGCTTAGCGGGATTTTTGAGCACTTTTTCCTCGGAATTTCGGAAAAAAAGGTAAGTGGTAATTTTTTTCGATTACGAGGAGCGGTAGGGAGAAAAAAAAAAAAAAAAAAATTTTCATGGACGTTTTTCCGTGCGGTTTTCCTATTTGTGGTATTAAAAAGGGTGGAAAAAGTAAATAGTTTTCGTTTTTGCGATCAGAGGAGAGGGAAAATGTGAAATAAAAATTAAAAAAAAAAAGTATTTTTCCCCTTCAGGGAGCTTTTTCACTAATTTTTGTCGGAAATTTGCCGGAAAAGATAATTAGGAAGTTTTTCGGGGGTAAGGAGAAGAATTAGAGAGTAAAAAAAAAGTAATTTAGAGAAAAAGGTGTTAAGCGCGATTTTTACGCATTATGGGTCCGTAAAACAGAGTGTGTGTGTGTGTTCGCGTGATGACGGCGGAAAAAACGTAATTTGTAAAAAATGAAACTTGAGCGCGCTTAGCGGGATTTTTGAGCACTTTTTCCTCGGAATTTCGGAAAAAAAGGTAAGTGGTAATTTTTTTCGATTACGAGGAGCGGTAGGGAGAAAAAAGTTAAAAAAAAAAAATTTTCATGGACGTTTTTCCGTGCGGTTTTCCTATTTGTGGTATTAAAAAGGGTGGAAAAAGTAAATAGTTTTCATTTTTGCGATCAGAGGAGAGGGAAAATGTGAAATAAAAATTAAAAAAAAAAAATTATTTTTCCCCTTCAGGGAGCTTTTTCACTAATTTTTGTCGGAAATTTGCCGGAAAAGATAATTAGGAAGTTTTTCGGGGGTAAAGAGAAGAATTAGAGAGTAGGAAAAAAGTAATTTAGAGAAAAAGGTGTTAAGCGCGATTTTTACGCATTATGGGTCCGTAAAACAGAGTGTGTGTGTGTGTTCGCGTGATGACGGCGGAAAAAACGTAATTTGTAAAAAATGAAACTTGAGCGCGCTTAGCGGGATTTTTGAGCACTTTTTCCTCGGAATTTCGGAAAAAAAGGTAAGTGGTAATTTTTTTCGATTACGAGGAGCGGTAGGGAGAAAAAGTAAAAAAAAAAAAAAAAAAATTTTCATGGACGTTTTTCCGTGCGGTTTTCCTATTTGTGGTATTAAAAAGGGTGGAAAAAGTAAATAGTTTTCGTTTTTGCGATCAGAGGAGAGGGAAAATGTGAAATAAAAATTTAAAAAAAAAAAAAGTATTTTTCCCCTTCAGGGAGCTTTTTCACTAATTTTTGTCGGAAATTTGCCGGAAAAGATAATTAGGAAGTTTTTCGGGGGTAAGGAGAAGAATTAGAGAGTAAAAAAAAAGTAATTTAGAGAAAAAGGTGTTAAACGCGATTTTTACGCATTATGGGTCCGTAAAACAGAGTGTGTGTGTGTGTTCGCGTGATGACGGCGGAAAAAACGTAATTTGTAAAAAATGAAACTTGAGCGCGCGCACCGGAATTTTTGAGCACTTTTTCCTCGGAATTTCGGAAAAAAAGGTAAGTGGTAATTTTTTTCGATTACGAGGAGCGGTAGGGAGAAAAAAGTTAAAAAAAAAAAAAAATTTTCATGGACGTTTTTCCGTGCGGTTTTCTTATTTGTGGTATTAAAAAGGGTGGAAAAAGTAAATAGTTTTCGTTTTTGCGATCAGAGGAGAGGGAAAATGTGAAATAAAAATTTTTTTTAAAAAAAATTATTTTTCCCCTTCAGGGAGCTTTTTTACTAATTTTTGTCGGAAATTTGCCGGAAAAGATAATTAGGAAGTTTTTCGGGGGTAAGGAGAAGAATTAGAGAGTAAAAAAAAAGTAATTTAGAGAAAAAGGTGTTAAGCGCGATTTTTACGCATTATGGGTCCGTAAAACAGAGTGTGTGCGTGTGTTCGCGTGATCACGGCGGAAAAAACGTAATTTGTAAAAAATGAAACTTGAGCGAGCTTAGCTTGATTTTTGAGCACTTTTTCCTCGGAATTTCGGAAAAAAAGGTAAGTGCTAATTTTTTTCGATTACGAGGAGAGGTAGGGAGAAAAAAGTTAAAAAAAAAAAAAAAATTTCATGGACGTTTTTCCGTGCGGTTTTCCTAATTTTGGTATTAAAAAGGCTGGAAAAAGTAAATAGTTTTCGTTTTTGCGATCAGAGGAGAGGGAAAATGTGAAATAAAAATTTTTAAAAAAAAAAAGTATTTTTCCCCTTCAGGGAGCTTTTTCACTAATTTTTGTCGGAAATTTGCCGGAAAAGAAAATTAGGAAGTTTTTCGGGGGTAAGGAGAAGAATTAGAGAGTAAAAAAAAAGTAATTTAGAGAAAAAGGTGTTAAACGCGATTTTTACGCATTATGGGTCCGTAAAACAGAGTGTGTGTGTGTGTTCGCGTGATGACGGCGGAAAAAACGTAATTTGTAAAAAATGAAACTTGAGCGCGCTTAGCGGGATTTTTGAGCACTTTTTCCTCGGAATTTCGGAAAAAAAGGTAAGTGGTAATTTTTTTCGATTACGAGGAGCGGTAGGGAGAAAAAAGTTAAAAAAAAAAAAAATTTTCATGGACGTTTTTCCGTGCGGTTTTCCTATTTGTGGTATTAAAAAGGGTGGAAAAAGTAAATAGTTTTCGTTTTTGCGATCAGAGGAGAGGGAAAATGTGAAATAAAAATTTTTAAAAAAAAAAATTATTTTTCCCCTTCAGGGAGCTTTTTCACTAATTTTTGTCGGAAATTTGCCGGAAAAGATAATTAGGAAGTTTTTCGGGGGTAAGGAGAAGAATTAGAGAGTAAAAAAAAGTAATTTAGAGAAAAAGGTGTTAAGCGCGATTTTTACGCATTATGGGTCCGTAAAACAGAGTGTGTGTGTGTGTTCGCGTGATGACGGCGGAAAAAACGTAATTTGTAAAAAATGAAACTTGAGCGCGCTTAGCGGGATTTTTGAGCACTTTTTCCTCGGAATTTCGGAAAAAAAGGTAAGTGGTAATTTTTTTCGATTACGAGGAGCGGTAGGGAGAAAAAGTAAAAAAAAAAAAAAAATTTTCATGGACGTTTTTCCGTGCGGTTTTCCTATTTGTGGTATTAAAAAGGGTGGAAAAAGTAAATAGTTTTCGTTTTTGCGATCAGAGGAGAGGGAAAATGTGAAATAAAAATTTAAAAAAAAAATTATTTTTCCCCTTCAGGGAGCTTTTTCACTAATTTTTGTCGGAAATTTGCCGGAAAAGATAATTAGGAAGTTTTTCGGGGGTAAGGAGAAGAATTAGAGAGTAAAAAAATGTAATTTAGAGAAAAAGGTGTTAAGCGCGATTTTTACGCATTATGGGTCCGTAAAACAGAGTGTGTGTGTGTGTTCGCGTGATGACGGCGGAAAAAACGTAATTTGTAAAAAATGAAACTTGAGCGCGCTTAGCGGGATTTTTGAGCACTTTTTCCTCGGAATTTCGGAAAAAAAGGTAAGTGGTAATTTTTTTCGATTACGAGGAGCGGTAGGGAGAAAAAGTAAAAAAAAAAAAAAAAAATTTTCATGGACGTTTTTCCGTGCGGTTTTCCTATTTGTGGTATTAAAAAGGGTGGAAAAAGTAAATAGTTTTCGTTTTTGCGATCAGAGGAGAGGGAAAATGTGAAATAAAAATTTTTTAAAAAAAAAATTATTTTTCCCCTTCAGGGAGCTTTTTCACTAATTTTTGTCGGAAATTTGCCGGAAAAGATAATTAGGAAGTTTTTCGGGGGTAAGGAGAAGAATTAGAGAGTAAAAAAAAAGTAATTTAGAGA
>JAWDGP010005596.1:0-22500 GCA_033675545.1 Elysia crispata
CTCTCTCTCATCTTGCCTCTGTCTCTCTCTCTCTCTCATCTTGCCTCTGTCCCTCTCTCTCATCTTGCCTCTGTCTCTCTCTCTCATCTTGCCTCTGTCTCTCTCTCTCTCATCTTGCCTCTGTCTCTCTCTCTCATCTTGCCTCTGTCTCTCTCTCTCTCATCTTGCCTCTGTCTCTCTCTCTCTCATCTTGCCTCTGTCTCTCTCTCTCATCTTGCCTCTGTCTCTCTCTCTCTCTCTCATCTTGCCTCTGTCTCTCTCTCTCTCATCTTGCCTCTGTCTCTCTCTCTCTCTCATCTTGCCTCTGTCTCTCTCTCTCTCTCATCTTGCTTCTGTCTCTCTCTCTCTGTCTCTCTCTCATCTTGCCTCTGTCTCTCTCTCTCTCTCTCTCATCTTGCCTCTGTCTCTCTCTCTCATATTGTCTCTGTCTCTCTCTCTCTCTCATCTTGCCTCTGTCTCTCTCTCTCTCATCTTGCCTCTGTCTCTCTCTCTCTCTCATCTTGCCTCTGTCTCTCTCTCTCTAATCTTGTCTCTCTGTCTCTCTCTCTCTCTCTCTCATCTTGCCTCTGTCTCTCTCTCTCTCTCTCTCTCTCTCATCTTGCCTCTGTCTCTCTCTCTCATCTTGCCTCTGTCTCTCTCTCTCATCTTGCCTCTGTCTCTCTCTCTCATCTTGCCTCTGTCTCTCTCTCTCATCTTGCCTCTGTCTCTCTCTCTCTCATCTTGCCTCTGTCTCTCTCTCTCTCATCTTGCCTCTGTCTCTCTCTCTCATCTTGCCTCTGTCTCTCTCTCTCTCTCATCTTGCCTCTGTCTCTCTCTCTCTCTCTCTCATCTTGCCTCTGTCTCTCTCTCTCTCTCTCTCTCATCTTGCCTCTGTCTCTCTCTCTCATCTTGCCTCTGTCTCTCTCTCTCTCTCATCTTGCCTCTGTCTCTCTCTCTCTCTCATCTTGCCTCTGTCCCTCTCTTTCATCTTGCCTCTGTCTCTCTCTCTCTCTTTCTCATCTTGCCTCTCTCTCTCTCTCATCTTGCCTCTGTCTCTCGCTCTGTCTCTCTCTCTCTCTCATCTTGCCTCTGTCTCTCGCTCTGTCTCTCTCTCTCTCTCATCTTGCCTCTGTCTCTCTCTCTCTCTCATCTTGCCTCTGTCCCTCTCTCTCATCTTGCCTCTGTCTCTCTCTCTCTCATCTTGCCTCTGTCTCTCTCTCTCTCTCTCTCTCTCTCTCTCTCTCATCTTGCCTCTGTCTCTCTCTCTCTCTCATCTTGCCTCTGTCCCTCTCTCTCATCTAACCTCTTTCCCTCTCTCTCATCTTGCCTCTGTCTCTCTCTCTCTCTCTCTCTCTCTCTCTCATCTTGCCTCTGTCTCTCTCTCTCTCATCTTGCCTCTGTCTCTCTCTCTCTCATCTAGCCTCTGTCCCTCTCTCTCATCTTGCCTCTGTCTCTCTCTCTCTCATCTTGCCTCTGTCTCTCTCTCTCTCTCATCTTGCCTCTGTCTCTCTCTCTCTCATCTTGCCTCTGTCTCTCTCTCTCTCATCTTGCCTCTGTCTCTCTCTCTCTCATCTTGCCTCTGTCTCTCTCTCTCTCATCTTGCCTCTCTCTCTCATCTTGCTTCTGTCTCTCTCTCTCTCTCATCTTGCCTCTGTCTCTCTCTCTCTCATCTTGCCTCTGTCTCTCTCTCTCTCTCATCTTGCCTCTGTCTCTCTCTCTCTCTCTCATCTTGCCTCTGTCTCTCTCTCTCTCTCATCTTGCCTCTTTCTCTCTCTCTCTCTCTCATCTTGCCTCTGTCTCTCTCTCTCTCTCAGTGACTCTCTCTCTCTCTCTCTCATCTTGTCTCTCTCTCTCTCTCTCTCTAAGTGACTCTCTCTCTCTCATCTTGCCTCTGTCTCTCTCTCTCTCATCTTGCCTCTGTCTCTCTCTCTCTCTCATCTTGCCTCTGTCTCTCTCTCTCTCATCTTGCCTCTGTCTCTCTCTCTCTCTCATCTTGCCTCTGTCTCTCTCTCTCTCATATTGACTCTCTCTCTCTCTCTCTCTCATCTTGCCTCTGTCTCTCTCTCTCATCTTGCCTCTGTCTCTCTCTCTCTCATCTTGCCTCTGTCTCTCTCTCTCTCTCATCTTGCCTCTGTCTCTCTCTCTCTCTCATCTTGCCTCTGTCTCTCTCTCTCTCTCTCATCTTGCCTCTGTCTCTCTCTCTCTCATCTTGCCTCTGTCTCTCTCTCTCTCTCATCTTGCCTCTGTCTCTCTCTCTCTCTCATCTTCTCTTTCTCTCTCTCTCTCCCTCTCTCTCATCTTGCCTCTGTCTCTCTGTCTCTGTCTCTCTCTGTCTCTCTCCCTCTCTCTCATCTTGCCTCTCTCCCTCTCTCTCATCTTGCCTCTGTCTCTCTCTCTCTCATCTTGCCTCTGTCTCTCTCTCTCTCATCTTGCCTCTCTCTCTCTCATCTTGCCTCTGTCTCTCTCTCTCTCATCTTGCCTCTGTCTCTCTCTCTCTCTCTCATCTTGCCTCTCTCTCTCTCTCTCTCTCATCGTCACTCTGTCTCTCTCTCTCTCTCTCTCTCCCTCTCTCTCATCTTGCCTCTGTCTCTCTCTCTCATCTTGCCTCTGTCTCTCTCTCTCTCTCTCTCTCTCATCTTGCCTCTGTCTCTCTCTCATCTTGCCTCTGTCTCTCTCTCTCTCTCTCATCTTGCCTCTGTCTCTCTCTCTCTCATCTTGCCTCTGTCTCTCTCTCTCATCTTGCCTCTGTCTCTCTCTCTCTCATCTTGCCTCTGTCTCTCTCTCTCATCTTGCCTCTGTCTCTCTCTCTCTCATCTTGCCTCTGTCTCTCTCTCTCTCTCTCATCTTGCCTCTGTCTCTCTCTCTCATCTTGCCTCTGTCTCTCTCTCTCTCTCATCTTGCCTCTGTCTCTCTCTCTCTCTCATCTTGCCTCTGTCTCTCTCTCTCATCTTGCCTCTGTCTCTCTCTCTCTCATCTTGCCTCTGTCTCTCTCTCTCATCTTGCCTCTGTCTCTCTCTCTCATCTTGCCTCTGTCTCTCTCTCTCATCTTGCCTCTGTCTCTCTCTCTCATCTTGCCTCTGTCTCTCTCTCTCATCTTGCCTCTGTCTCTCTCTCTCTCTCTCTCTCTCTCTCATCTTGCCTCTGTCTCTCTCTCTCTCATCTTGCCTCTGTCTCTCTCTCTCTCTCATCTTGCCTCTGTCTCTCTCTCTCTCTCATCTTGCCTCTGTCTCTCTCTCTCATCTTGCCTCTGTCTCTCTCTCTCTCTCTCTCATCTTGCCTCTCTCTCTCTCTCATCTTGCCTCTGTCTCTCTCTCTGTCTCTCTCTCTCTCTCTCATCTTGCCTCTGTCTCTCTCTCTCTCATCTTGCCTCTGTCCCTCTCTCTCTCTCTCTCTCATCTTGCCTCTGTCACTCTCTCTCATCTTGCCTCTGTCTCTCTCTCTGTCTCAACGTGTCTCTCTCTCTCTCATCTTGCCTCTGTCTCTCTCTCTCATCTTGCCTCTGTCTCTCTCTCATCTTGCCTCTGTCTCTCTCTCTCATCTTTCTCATCCTGCCTCTCTCTCTCTCTCATCTTGCCTTGCTCTGTCTCTCTTTCTCTCTCTCATCTTGCCTCTGTCTCTCTCTCTCTCATCTTGCCTCTGTCTCTCTCTCTCTCATCTTGCCTCTGTCTCTCTCTCTCATCTTGCCTCTGTCTCTCTCTCTCTCATCTTGCCTCTGTCTCTCTCTCTCTCATCTTGCCTCTGTCTCTCTCTCTCATCTTGCCTCTGTCCCTCTCTCTCATCTTGCCTCTGTCTCTCTCTCATCTTGCCTCTGTCTCTCTCTCTCTCTCATCTTGCCTCTGTCTCTGTCCCTCTCTCTCATCTTGCCTCTGTCCCTCTCTCTCATCTTGCCTCTGTCCCTCTCTCTCATCTCTTTGCCTCTCTCTCTCTCTCATCTCTTTGCCTCTCTCTCTCTCTCATCTCTTTGCCTCTCTCTCTCTCTCTCATCTTGCCTCTGTCTCTCTCTCTCTCATCTTGCCTCTCTCTCTCTCTTGCCTCTCTCTCTCATCTTGCCTCTCTCTCTCTCTCTCTCTCTCTATCTTCTCTGCCTCTGTCTCTCTCTCTCATCTTGCCTCTGTCTCTCTCTCTCATCTTGCCTCTGTCTCATTCTCTCATCTTGCCTCTGTCCCTCTCTCTCATCTTGCCTCTGTCTCTCTCTCTCTCTCTCTCTCTCTCTCTCTCTCTCTCTCTCTCTCTCTCTCTCTCTCTCTCTCTTCTTGCCTCTGTCCCTCTCTCTCATCTTGCCTCTGTCTCTCTCTTTCTCTCTCATCTTGCCTGTGTCTCTCTCTCTCTCTGTCTCTCTCCCTCTCTCTCTTCTTGACTCTGTCTCTCTCTCTCTCTCTCTCTCTCTCTCTCTCTTTCTCTCTCTCTCTCATCTTGCCTCTGTCTCTCTCTGTCTCTCTCTCTCTCTTTCTCTCTCTCTCTCATCTTGCCTCTGTCTCTCTCTGTCTCTCTCTCTCCCTCTCTCTCTCTCTCTCTCTCTCTCTCTCTCTCTCTCTCTCTCTCTCTCTCTCTCTCTCTCTCTGTCTCTCTCTCTCCCCCTTCAGAAAAATAATTATTTTGATGTATACAAAAACTGTTTTTTTCTAACCACTCTTCACCAAAGACTTAAAAATTATTACATATCATCTTAAGATATGTCGACACAGATTTGTCCTTTTTTTTTTAAAGGTTAATAAATTATTTCCCTTTTTGTTTTTGTTTCAGCTCCAGGCTCGCCTCCCCTGAACGTACGGGCCAGGGCAGACACGGAGAACACGATCATCGTGACGTGGGAGAAACCGGTGATAACTAACGGACAACTCACGGTAAGATATCACTCTAACACACACACACACACACTGGACGGTAAGAGTTTAAACCATAAGTTATAGCACAGCCTTTGAGAGTTGGCAACATGATTATTTTATTTATCAATAGTCTTGTGAGTAACTAGCGATACAGGGCAACCAGCATCCCGTAGCTCATTTGGTAGAGCTCTCGATCAGCAATGGCCGCATTGGCTCGCGTTGTGGTAGGAGTAGGAGAAGTGATGTCAGTACTAGCTGTAGAGGTGCTGCTAGTATTAGCAATGAAGATGCTGACAGTAGTAGCAGTGGAGGTGCTGTCAGTAGTAGCAATGGAGGTGCTGTCAGTAGTAGCAGTGGAGGTGCTGTCAGTAGTAGCAGTGGAGGTGCTGTCAGTAGTAGCAGTGGAGGTGTCAGTAGTCGCAGTGGATGTGCTGTCAGTAGTAGCAGGATGAGGAGGATGAAGAGTTGAATTAGCCGTTACCTCATTGAAAAGAAAATAACCTATTGAATTGGTTTGCGGTTGTTTTTTTTTTCTAAATCTAAAATCGTGATAGTTTTGTTTCTTTTTTCGTTTTGTGTCGTTTATTTCTGCGGTGTTGTTTTTTTTAAGCAAACAATTGTTTTGTGAAGATTACTCGCTGCAGATCTATTCAACGAGCTCTGCGCGGTAATAAACGTTTCACTTGGCCAGCTTGCCTTGAGGTTCAGGTCAGTTGTAACCAGTCAGACTTCGAAAAGCTAACAAAGATAGCAAGAAAGGAATAAAAATTCTCTAAGCTATCTGTTTTACTGTGAAGCACATCTGCCTTCCATAGATATCGCAGGTTATCAAGTTCGCCCCATATGTTTGTCCTGTTTTTTTTTGAGGTGGTATGGTTTAAGCTGTGGAAGTGTTCCTGCCGTGGGCAAGCTCAACCATTCCATCTAACCATTAATTTTGCTTCTCTTCTCTCAGAGCTACAAAATCTACTACACGCAGTCTCTGTCCGACCCGATCTACTTCTGGCAGTACATTGAAGTGCCCAAGGATGTGCTGATGGGCACGCTGCCCAACCTGACCGTGAACAAGACCTACTCGATCAGCGTGACGGCGCTGGGCGGCCAGGGGATGGGGCCGTTCTCTCCCCCCATACAGGTTACCATGCAGAAAGGAGGTCAGTGTCACACGCCAGGCTCTTGTTGTGAGCGTTTTCAGTTTACTGCCTGCCTGACTCCCCGTAGTTCATCAACTAAAATAATATATCCACTCAAATCAAGACCCTTTATCTTGCCTAACATTTGGTATAGTTCATTTTTTAATTCCTTTAACTTCGGTGATCATTCTTCTAGCGTGACATACTCATCACGTGTCGGTTTCTCGCCTTTCTGTCTCTCTTGGTTGAAGGACAATTTTTCCCTTGTCCTGAAAAATCTGCACAAATATTACACATTTTCCCCTCCAAAACTAACTTTCAGAATGGCTGACCACACAGCAGCACAAATGCACATTAGGGTTGAAGTCTTAATTTCATAGACATTCTGTCTCGCAAGCCCATTCTACCATCACCCTGCTAGATATCCCATCTCACAAGCCCATTTTACCATCACCCTGCTAGATATCCCATCTCACAAGTCCATTTTATCATCACCCTGCTAGATATCCCATCTCACAAGCCCATTCTACCATCACCCTGCTAGATATCCCATCTCACAAGTCCATTCTACCATCACCCTGCTAGATATCCCATCTCACAAGTCCATTTTACCATCACCCTGCTAGATATCCCATCTCACAAGTCCATTTTACCATCACCCTGCTAGATATCCCATCTCACAAGTCCATTTTACCATCATTCTGCTAGATATCCCATCTCACAAGTCCATTCTACCATCAACCTGTTAGATATCCCATCTCTCAAGTCCATTCTACCATCATCTTGCTAGGTATCCCATCTCACAAGTCCATTCTACCATCATCCTGCTAGATATCCCATCTCACAAGTCCATTCTACCATCATCCTGCTAGATATCCCATCTCACAAGTCCATTCTACCATCATCCTGCTAGATATCCCATCTCACAAGTCCATTCTACCATCATCCTGCTAGATATCCCATCTCACAAGTCCATTCTACCATCACCCTGTTAGATATCCCATCTCACAAGTCCATTCTACCATCATCGTGCTAGGTATCCCATCTCACAAGTCCATTCTACCATCATCCTGCTAGATATCCCATCTCACAAGTCCATTTTACCATCATTCTGCTAGATATCCCATCTCACAAGTCCATTCTACCATCATCCTGTTAGATATCCCATCTCACAAGTCCATTCTACCATCATCCTGCTAGATATCCCATCTCACAAGTCCATTCTACCATCATCCTGCTAGATATCCCATCTCACAAGTCCATTCTACCATCATCCTGCTAGATATCCCATCTCACAAGCCCATTCTACCATCATCCTGCTAGATATCCCATCTCACAAGTCCATTCTACCATCACCCTGTTAGATATCCCATCTCACAAGTCCATTCTACCATCATCGTGCTAGGTATCCCATCTCACAAGTCCATTCTACCATCATCCTGCTAGATATCCCATCTCACAAGTCCATTCTACCATCATCTTGCTAGGTATCCCATCTCACAAGTCCATTCTACCATCATCCTGCTAGATATCCCATCTCACAAGTCCATTCTACCATCATCTTGCTAGGTATCCCATCTCACAAGCCCATTTTAGACCATCTATATCTGCAAGTCCAGTCTACTATCAATAAAATTAATATATATTCGATCACACGTCTTCCTTACCCTTCTATCCCATCTCAGAAGGCTTTTCCTTACCCAAGCAAGAGGGATATGCTGCCTCACAAGCCTTACATTCGACCCTCAGCCAAACTGATTCCTCATTATCTCACAAGCCCATTCCACCACCATAAGATCATCATTAAATCTAAAAGGTCCATTCAACCATTATCATGATCATTTTTCAATCTCTGAAGTCCATTCTACCATTATCATGATTATTATTTAATCTCACAAGTCCATTCTTGCAACGCCTCTTCCTCCCTTGGTGATGTTCAGTCTCCACCTCTGACAGGTGCAGAGCGGTGCGCGCGATCTAGCTTGCCCGCAGCCAACACCCAGCGCTGTGTTATGTGAACATTCTCTGTATGAACCTTATGCCTTTTGTTGTTGTTTTCATATCACCCTGATGGCGGTTCCTCCCCTATCATGAGTTTCCTTAAGATCAGGAAGCACATGACCAAATCATAGAATCAATTACTTGATTTCTTTTCCAATATGTTGCACACTGCATCTGTTGGTTGGACCATTTAATCAACTTTTTTTCCTTAGGCAGCATTGAGATGCTCGTGACAAAAGCTGTTTTCCTTGTTTTCCCCCCATCTGTGAAGTGTTTGTCTTGTTAATGTGAATGTTCAGATTGTAAGTCAGCATAATTGTTGTGTCCAGTCATCAATCATCACAAGTTTATGTTACTGTTAGTTCTTGTTATCCAACAAGTTAATCCTAGTGCTGTCCAGTGTTGTCCACCATCCATGGTGCTGATCACCATACCCAGTCCCACTTTCAGAATGGTGTAAGCGAGCGGGCGAGCTTGTTTAGTGGACTGAGCGTGAGTACTAGCAGGCGAGCGAGCGAGCGGGCGAGCTTGTTTAGTGGACTGAGCGTGAGTACTAGCAGGCGAGCGAGCGAGCGGGCGAGCTTGTTTAGTGGACTGAGCGTGAGTACTAGCAGGCGAGCGAGCGAGCGGGCGAGCTTGTTTAGTGGACTGAGCGTGAGTACTAGCAGGCGAGCGAGCGAGCGGGCGGCAAATAATGAAGCTTGTGCTAACCAGCAGGCGTAAGTGGCGCTACATAGGGGCTTTCTTTCGTTTTGGTCAACTGTAGATACTGGTAGGAAGGGAAAAAGGAGAGAGAAAAGGTGGGGGGGGGGAAGGGGTATTTATTATTTATAAGATTATTCCTGGTATGGGTTCATTTTTATTTAAACTTACAATGATTTGATTCCAGTTTAAACTGATAACTTAAAAGTCACGACCTACTCTTCTGGCCTCTTTATGAATCAAACAAAACAAGTTTCCCATTTATCAGATTCTAGGAGATACAGGAGCGCATCAAATACGTCATCTAAGGTCAACAAAACTTTATGCCAATTCTCAAATTTCCAAAGCAACAACGTTTGTTTCCTCAAAAAGTGGTTGGTTGGATAAAAGCTAAAGCGCAGAGACTAAGAAGCTGGAAATATACGAGACCGGTGTTTACTGTAAACAGTGCCCATAACCCGAATGTTAAAATGGTATACATTTCGCAGTACGCCATTGTCGCGAGTGTTTGGATTCCTGAAGACTTGGTCGACCTCGTTACTTAAGATAAAGCACAAAATAGTCCTTCATGAGGAAAATAGAGCTTTCCGAGCTGTTGCCGTCGTATCTCCAAATTCCGCCAGAACGTAGGAAAGCCCCTGATATCAGGATCTGGGGTTCGATCACCAGGTCTTGCTGGCCGAGCGTGCTACACTGACACTGTGTACCCGGCTGGACAGCTGTAGCACTGAGCGCCTTGTTTACTTGTGTTGCGCGGCCTCAAGAGGCTGAAGATCCTGGCTCTGCTACGCTGCGCCTCAGGATCGCTGAGCAGGTTCTTCAAGTCCTCATGATTCCAGTCGTGCAGCGGCGGTAAACAAAGGCGAGAGGGTCACCCAGCCGGGCGCTGTCTTGTCCAGCCTGCTTGAACCACACCTGTAGAATTGTCGTGGTCTCAGTACTTTGTAGCCGGTCAGCTCTTAGCGAATCATTTAAGGAAAACTGTTTAAACTTGGCTTTCTCTCACTATTGTTACCATTTAAACCTAGATTTCTCTCTACCTTTTTTATCATGACTGTCCATGCAGTGATCAACAGTTAATGTGTATGTGTAATGAATGATTTTTTTTTTTTAACGTTTGGATTAAAACAATCTTAGATCCGGAGATATCCATCAGCAACGAAAACGGTCCAGGAAAAGTGACCTGCGCACCAAATTCATATTTTGCATAAATTTATAGGAAAAGAATTGAATGGCGCGGTCTTGAGTTTTCCCATCCCATATTGTTGTGTTGTACAAATGTGTGTTTGTGTGAGTGTCCGGGAGGTAGTGCGAGTGAATGCCGCATTGAGTGGGATCCAGTTTCTTAATCCTCCGGTATATTATAAACAAGAATCGCTTGCTGAGAGATAAAACTGTTATCAAATAAAAAAAAATTTTAAGGTTTTGTAAAACATGTAGTTAATTGACTAAAATTTACAATAGAGTTGCTTCTTTCTACTAACACCTGATGACAAGGTCTAGAAATTTCACTTTAGTGGCATTGCAAGTGGTGCGCTGAAATGTTCACAGCAAACAATTGAATCAAATTTTGTCGTGTTGGAATGTCAACATTTTTTCAACCCTTGTTTGTTTTCTCGATATGTAGCTCCCAGATCACGTAACTGTGTGGCTAGTCTAGTCTCCTTTGCATGATCTTTGCTACATTTTGATTTCCTCTTTATTTCTTCAATGCAATACGATGAGATGTAAACAGTCCAGACGTTTTAGCTTTCTGGGCTATTTGGAAAGTCCCTTTACTCTTCGTATCGAATGTATTTACTTTTTAACCGTTAACATGACCTCTTGAACGCGTCCATCTTGGACTGACCCAGTGGTCTAGTCATTAAACTTGTACACCTGGGTCATGCATGTGTTGGCCCGACCCCTCCCTCTCTTTCTCCGTCCCCCAGCTGTCCAAACCCGAGTCTCGACACGTCCCTGGCATGGTGGTGAGACCTTCAGTGCATCTTCCCGTTATTTTTTGTGTTGTGCCATGTAGCTACCGTCTTGTGTTTTTTCTTTTTCTTTTTCGTTTTTATACTCTTGTCCTTCACTTCTGGGGATTGCTACGCTGCTACTGCTGCTGCTGGACTACAAGTTTAGGCTACAGCTAGTCAGCCCGGGATCATTCTGCTTGAGGTTTAGCTTTTTTTTTTCTAATCCCCGATTGTTTTTTTTTTTCTAGTTATTTATTCTAAGATTCGTTAATTACCAACCGCATCAAGGAACTTTAAATTTTTTTTCTTTAAATATCGTCTGTGATAAGAACCAATAGGATACTAGATTAATTACATCACATATTTTTCTTGCATGTACTCAGGTCTGAGTTGAGTCTCTCATTTTCATCCATACCATGCTTAAGAGATCGCAAAATCATCATTTTTACAATCAATGATATTTTATTGGTTCGCTTACCACTGTCCGCATGTGACCGTCCTCCTACTTTCTTCTCAAACCGTTTGTGATCTCCATGTTATAGTACTAAGTCCACCATCTCACATCTTTACATAATGACACATTTCCTGCAGTTCTAACATTTTAAAGGGGAAAACATGTACTCACAATATGTCGTTTAAATAAATACGGAATTAGGATGTTGCACACAAACTAATTTATATAAATATTTGGAAATTATATTGTTGTTGTTTTTTTTAATCACATTTATTATTTGTGTATAATTAATCATGTTTGATAGGTTCTCATCCATCACAGTCTTTCCCAAGTTCATGGCGTATTCTCTGATTATTCCCCTTGTTTTCGTCAATTTGCCTGTGAGCGTGTCCGACGGCGGATCAGCTCGTTAAGAAATCTACCTCTGTAATCTCTAAAGAGTACATCTGTGTAATGGTTCTAGGGCCAGCCTAGCAATAGCGTGCGAACAGTCTTACAGGAGACGCCAGACTTACAGACCTGTCTGTGGTTAGACCAACTCGCCCACCCTCAGACTTGGTAGTTTGGCCCTAGCACTAGCGTGTAAACAGTCTTACAAGAGACGCCAGACTTACAGACCTGTCTATGGTTTGACCAACTCGCCCACCCTTAGACTTGGTAGTTTGGCCCTAGCACTAGCGTGTAAACAGTCTTACAGGAGACGCCAGACTTACAGACCTGTCTGTGGTTAGACCAACTCGCCCACCCTCAGACTTGGTAGTTTGGCCCTAGCACTAGCGTGTAAACAGTCTTACAAGAGACGCCAGACTTACAGACCTGTCTATGGTTTGACCAACTCGCCCACCCTTAGACTTGGTAGTTTGGCCCTAGCACTAGCGTGTAAACAGTCTTACAAGAGACGCCAGACTTACAGACCTGTCTGTGGTTTGACCAACTCGCCCACCCCTTGACCCGATGTTGAGCTGCCTCCACACCGTGGCCGCCGACAGAGGAAATGACAAATGGAAATGTTTTCGACCTGCTCATTTTCATTGATTTTCAATTCATATCATCATAATTATTTTTGTTTTCAAATTCGTCAACCACGAAACTGTCCCTTAGTTTCCCCTATATTCCGACCTCATTATGATCCAAGTACTGAGAATCTGTCTGCTCTCCATGTGGCGGTAGTGTAGGTAAGACAGGCAGCGGCCTGCCGTGTTTGTTTGATCGTCCCAGCGTTTGCCTGAAGAGTTACCCTGTATGGTGACCCTCTCAAACATCTGAGTTTCTTTTGTCTTGTTGTCACATTGATTTCAGCCGCTCATGTAGGGCCAAACGACTCACTTCCTCGACACAAAACAAACGCTCATCCGATTTTTGATGGTAAGTGGTCCTCAGTAGTTTGTTGTTATTTCTCCTCTTCCCTCTTTCGCTCTCTTTATCTCTCTCTTTCTTTTAAGTTTGACGCACCAGGAGCGTGGGTATCTGGCACAACCCGGTGCGTGTTTGGTCGCACCAGCATTCAGCTTTCCGCCGCACATTTTTTTTTCCTTTTTGAAAATCTGATCTGTAGCGGTTTCATTTTTTATCGTTATTAAGTCTTTCTCCAGTGTATTTTCTCTATTTGTTCACTTTCCTGCTGCGACTTTGAGTTTCCTTGAAGATTTTTTTTTTTGGGTTTCTTGTTTTTGTTTTGCTTCTACAATCTTGCGTGTCCTTAAACTCTACCACAGGTTTTTGTTTTCTTTTTATATGTGAAAACAATAAAATTGTGTTTGATTTATTGTGATCTTTTTATATTTCTTCATTTAGTCTTTCTGGTGTGACTCAATTTCCTATGGATGATGCTTGTTTTGCAGGTGGTTTTATCACTCCACCAAGCCTTTGGTTCCCCCCCCCCCCCCTCATTTTCCAAGACAATATTCTTTATCGCACCGGCCTTCTTTGTTTCTTCCACACGCGAATGGGGCAAAGTGTTCTCTACGTGAAGAGCTCAAGCCCTGTGTAGCCGCCTAGTGTCGCACTCTGCTGTAGTGGCAGTAGTTGGATGATGTGTAGAGTTCAGTTCTTGAGGCTGTTGTCACCGCAGGCTCCCGCGCCCGGGCCTCTCGCCTCTCGAGGTCTGGATTGCTGTGCACTCTTTCTTCTTACTTTCACTGTTTTGGTTTTCCAGAGGTATAATTATCCTAACACAAGTGGATGGAGAAATTAAAATATTTTGTCCCGCTCATTTGTTGCTTTCTTCTTCTCATTAAAATCTCCTAGAGTTAAGACCTCAATGAAAATGACAAACGCTCACAAATATGTAAAAAGCATGCAAGCTAAGCTGATACACCTGTCTGTATCAGTTTATGACACGAGTGCTAACCACCTCTATGGCGTCAGGGTTTTCCCCTCACTATTACAATGAACACACACTAGGGTAGAAAATCTTGTACTCAGCTAAAAGAAATGAAATCGGTTTGATTTAAGGATATCGATGTTTATTAACAAACGCTGACATGCAAAAAACACTGATTCTGTGTCGCATGGTGTGTTAATAGTTTCACCCCGATTGCTACCTTTAGTGAAATCTCAAAGAAACAGGGAGAGCAAGTTTTGGATCGAACCCCCCCACATTTACACCACAGGTTCAGAGCTACTCACTTAGCCCACTCCACCATGGATGGAAAATTAACCTCTTTACATATGCAAGACTCACTTGTCTCTGAAAAGAACAACGACTAAATACTGGTCCACACACCATTGTTACCCGGGCTTGGACAATTTGCCTTTCTTCCATGACGCAACCTCAAGCATGCCATATTATATTTACTAAATGTCATTGCTACAGTTCTCTGTACTTCAGTGTTTGCACATATTTCTTTGTAATGCCATGTGAAGTTCTCTCTTTCTCTCCAGACTTCAGAAGTATAGCCGAAATTTTCGCGACATAAAACCTACCAGCATGCTTTGTTGTTTGCCCTCTCATTAATCAACTCCAGCTGGGGTAAAATTTCTGCCTGGATGCACTTTAATGTTTCTTATTTGTTGGTCAATCTTGTTGGTCCTACATGTTGGCTTGACATGTATTACTTGCTTTGGTGTGCACGCTTCGCTTCAATACAACAGCGGCGCGTGTTGGCAGCTCTGCTTGCCCGGCGAGCGTGTGCTGCTGAGCGGCTGCCCGTCTCTTGCTTTGTTTATCTTGATGTGCGCGCGATCATCATTCTCTGTGTTTTGTTTTTCCTCTTGCTCCTCACTTTGTTACAGTGTTTGAAAACATCTTTTCAATGTTTAGGAGATTATTATCTTCAGAACTGGAAATCACTTTGTTACAGTGTTTGAAAACATCTTTTCAATGTTTAGGATATTATTATCTTCAGAACTGGAAATTACTTTGAATGTCATTCACGCAGCTCGTATGATTGTTAATCAATCGTAAATGTTAAATGATAGTCATTTATTATGTGCTGCCTTCTTCAAACTTAATGGTTATTTTTTAAACGTGGTGAATTACCTGCTGCTAGTCTTTTTCTCTGCTTTTTATAATGATTTCTTTCATTTTTTATGATGATATTACCTAAGTCCGCTATTTAGAAAATGTTTTGATTTTTTTTTTTGTTACTCTTAGCATGAACAAGTTCCTATTTAGTCTGAATGTGGAGCCGATAGCTGCTAAAAATTTTGAAAGAAAAAAAATCTTATCTTAAAAAGGCTATTATTGTAAGTTTTTATGAGTCCACTTGAGTTTATTTTTATTTTACAAGAAATCTTCGTGTCTAGTGCTGTGTGAGCGTGAGCATCTGCCTGTGTGTGAGTCTGTGGGGTTGGACACAACGAGCGTGTCTAGTGCTGTGTGAGCGTGAGCATCTGCCTGTGTGTGAGTCTGTGGGGTTGGACACAACGAGCGTGTCTAGTGCTGTGTGAGCGTGAGAGCATCTGCCTGTGTGTGAGTCTGTGGGGTTGGACACAACGAGCTTCATCAAGAAAAGCTTTGCTCGTGTCCGCCGTCCTCTTAGAACAACTGTGTGAACACTCATAGGAGCATGAGAAGATCACCAGAACCGTGAAACCTTTTAGTAACTCAATCTACAGGCAGTTGAAAAACATGCTCATTTACTTCCAAATGGCAGCATTAAAGTGTGATCTCTGAACCTGGGGTTCACCTGTGACTCTCTCCAGTAATTATGTCTCAGTACTAGATCAGGGAATCCCCGATTCAGTCAGGGTTCTATTAGGTTCCAGGTGAGGGTGGGTGGGGGGAGAGAGAGAGAGAGAGAGAGAGAGAGAGAGAGAGAGAGAGAGATGAGTACTCGTGCATGCGGGATGGGTGAGCCTGAACAGTGACGACCTAGTTTCCTAGATTACAACAGTAAAGTACAGACATCTTGCTGCCTTGATGAGGCGTTAACTTGAAAGGCTCACAGGGCGGAGTGTGTGAGTGTTCGTATTTCTCGATTCTAATGATGATGAATTATTGTTATAAACCTTGTTTCTCTCTCCATCGCTACCGCCAACCCCCCTCCCCTAACTGCTCCATCTAATCACTTGCTCCTCTCCCATCTCGACACACGGCTAACAGCGGGTTCGCAAGGTGAGACCCCACACTTGACTTCCCTGTATCCATTATCTTCATAAACGTTATTCAGTATTTAGCGTCTTCACTTGCTGCTCGGACGTCTCTTGTTTTTTTTTTACGTTTCCAAGTAACGATGTGTAGACGGTGTCAATGTTTTTTTTTCTTTTTTTTTTTGTATTATTAATTTTTCCCCCATCAGTTGAATCTTTTGGTTAACCCTTCTTTAACCTCTTTTTCTGCTTCATGATTTTTTTTTTTTTAATTTTTTATTTTTTGTAATGACTAAACATGATTACTGAAAACTTTCTCACTTTCGTCTAGTTCTGTCTTTGTGTCATCCTGTCCCTGTCCCTGTCTCTGTTTTTTTTTTTTTTTCCTCCTTTTCTCACTTTTTAATTTTTTTTTTTCTTATCTGTCGGTCTTATGTTAGACAGGTATGTAGATTTGTGGACGTTTTTTTTGTTCCTTTCCACCCTCTCCCCTCCCCACTCTCTCTCTCTCTCTCTCTCTCTCTCTCTCTCTCTCTCTCTCTCTCTCTCTCTCTCTCTCTCTCTCTCTCTCTCTCTCTCTCTCTCTCTCTCTGTGTATATATATATATATATATATATATATATATATATATATATATATATATATATATATATTTTTATATATTATATATATATGTATTTTTTTGTCTGTTTTTTTCTCTCAAGTTACACTTCTTGTGCTGTCTCTTCCCATCTCTCCCTCCCCTCTCTCTCTCCCTCCCCTCTCTCTCTCTCCCTCCCCTCTCTCTCTCTCTCTCTCTCTCTCTCTCTCTCTCTCTCTCCCTCCCTCTCTCTCTCTCTCTCCCTCCCCTCTCTCTCTCCCTCCCCTCTCTCTCTCCCTCCCCTCTCTCTCCCCCTCCCTCTCTCCTCCCTCCCTCTCCTCTCTCTCTCTCTCCCTCCCCTCTCTCTCTCTCCTTCCCTCTCTCTCTCTCCCTCCCCACTCTCTCCCTCTCTCTCTCTCTCTCTCCCTACCCTCTCTCTCTCTCCCTCCCCTCTCTCTCTCCCTCCCCACTCTCTCTCCCTCTCCCTCTCTCTCTCTCGCTCCCATTCTCCTCCCTCCCTCCCTCCCCCTCTCTCTCTCCCTCCCCACTCTCTCTCCCTCTCCCTCTCTCTCTCTCTACCTCCATTCTCACTCTCCCTCCCTCCCTCTCTCCCATCCCTCCTCTGGCTGTTGTTTTTCAAACCTAGAGCCCTGTCTACTCTGGTCACTGGTTCAGTTCGGTGCGCCGTGTCTTGGCAGTGGCAGTGACCTAAACTGATTTGTTTGCTCGCTTTCTATTTTTTCAGCCATTTGTGTGCCGAGAGCATTAGCTTTACAGAAAGAGCATTGTATTTTTTTCTTTCCAAGTCTTTAATTTGAAGTTAAAATTCATGATTTACGTATATTTACTTTGCTTGGCAAGCTATTTTAGTTCATCAATTTTTTTGGTTCCTTTTTGTGATGTGTGGTTTATGTTTAAATTATACAGTGTGGGCAACTATGATCATTCTGCATCCATATCACAAACATGATTTTATCCCTGGTGCGGTTTTGGTTAACAGCATGACTGTGTATATCTCTTTATTTCTCTAACGAGCCTTCTAGCACTGATCTCGTGTCTGTGCACTGGAATGGATGGCGGGGTTCAGGTTCAAGACCGTTAGTTCAGTATTCAGTATTCAGGCGGCCACAAAGTTATGGACAAGCAAGCTTGACTAGAATTTAATATCGAAACATGAAGTGGTTTCTGTAACGTGCGCTACCAGCCTCAGGAGGAGGAGTCTTTAAACAAAACCTATCATGAATGTTGTACATCCCATTCTATAAGCCTCCAAGTGGTGTAGGGGAAGAAGATAGCTGTAGTCGCTACAAGCTTAGAGGAACTATTCAGATTCTGCGAGGCGGCATGGCTATCTGATCAGTCAATGAGGTTCAATAGTCGTCACAAGGTTAGAAAACATCTCCAGATTCTACGGAGGCGGCATGGCTACTCAAGGGCTGCCACACGAAGAGAAGAACCTAACCAGTAAGAGTTTAAAATCATTACAAGCTAAGGGAACCACTCAGACTCTGCGAGGCGGCATGGCTACTCAGGGCTGCCCACGAAGAGAACAACCTAACCAGTAAGAGTTTAAAATCATTACAAGCTTAGGGAACCACTCAGACTCTGCGAGGCGGCATGGCTACTCAAGGGCAGCCCACACGTTCAGGACCATTACTTCCTTTGGTGTGTAAAAATATAATCTCTACCAGCGCTGGCTTATACTACATCGCAGCATCTTTTCCATTTTCCTGAATGGGTGTCCTGCTCTCTTGTATTTTTTGCCCTATCTTTGCTGTGAAGATGCTCCATCCTGCAGTGTGCGTTATTGTACCATTATACAGTGTGGTCCTCTCTGATATCACGCTAGAGTAGTGACAATTTTATACTTGACGTCGTGGCTTCTCTTCTTACTTGTAGAGTCACTGTTGCTGCACCGAGGCGCGCCATTGTTCAGCTCGCTGTGTTGTGCGGCGCGATGCAGCTGCTGCGCGGATGAGACAGTGTCGAAGACAGCGCTTTCTCTCTCGTTCTCTGCAGTGGGACGCTCTGACAAGTGCGGCCGTATCCAGGCAGCTTGCGCGCTGTCTCGGTGTCCTATCAGCTCACGCCCAGCCACAGGCGCGGCGGCCACGCAATACCCTGCGCGCGTGCCAGCATGCGAGCATGCGCTCACTGGTCACACATGAACAATAGTGACAATATATACCTTTGTTGCCATGCAATTGTACCAAGAACTGGCTACCATTTCGAGTGACTCCTCTCTGTCTATTACTTCATGTATCATCTCCCTCTCTGTGTGTATGTAAGAGGCGCGTGGTCACGATGTGTTTCAAGTGTGTTGTCACATCTCCATGCTAGCGCCACCTGATCCGACCAAGCTGATGTGATCATCTTTGCTAGAAGATAGACCTCGCCCTTGCAAGAATGAGGCAACCAACGCTCGTCATTCGGCACTCATCAAGTTGTGCATACAACTTGGCGCAAAATATAGGAATAAAAATAGGCTAACCAGTTCCTCTTTTTAATAATAAAAAAGAGTAGAATTTACTCTTAGTTATATAGATTGTGGGCCAAAATTCAACGCATTCTTCCTAACTGTAGTAGCCATGAATCAATTCCTAGGCTTCTCTTACACGTAGAGAACTGACTCAAGCATCCACTCTACGCACAGAAACCAGAATTAGTCATGTTTCTGATAGAATTGTCCTCTGATCTCAAGATATCTTGCTCATTTTATTTTATTTTTCTACAATCACAGAATCTTACTTTAATCGCCTTAACTTCTTTCTACAGGTAATAGCACTGGTATATTCGTAGAGTTCACAATCAGTTTTGAAAGTGTTTCTGTATTTTATTTTTTTCAGTTTCGAAAGTATGATTAATCACATTACCATCTCATAGTCATATGATTATTTGCATCCTAACTATGCAGCTTTCTTGTTTCTACTAGAAATTCACATAGAAATTCGAGCATAAGATATCTCTATATGTGTGGGGTTTATTTATTTTTGTTTAATTTTAACGTAGCCTTTATCGCCTCTTAAAGTTTGAGGAATTTTATTTTACTTTTATTTTCAATTTAACAAGGCAATAACTACTTATCTCGTTCTCTCTCTTCTCCCTCTCACATTCTCTCTCCCTCTCTATTTTTCTCTTCCTTTCCGTTTTTATATACCTTTATATCCATCTGTATAATTCTTCTCTCCTTTTTGCGTTCTCTCTCTCTCTCTCTCTCTCTCTCTCTCTCTCTATATATATATATATATATATATATATATATATATATCTCGCCCTCTCTTTTCAAACAGAGGTTTTTAAAGTGATGTTTCTTTTCTTCCCTTTAAGCTTCACTTTTTTAATAACCGGAGTAGCCGTCAGTATTTTGGAGGAAAATTCGTTTAAAGTAGTCTTAAATTTCTTGTTAAATTTTGAGCTACCTCAACCATGCTCTCTGTCCCTTCCATCTCTTTAGAATCTCTTGTCTAGCCTTGTCAGTTATGTTTTCTCTGACTCTTGTAAATCTCTGAGAGACAAAAGAGATGCAGAGGAATAATTATAGATTAGCAAATCTAAAGCTACATTGTTGCTTCTATTCATACCAACCACCTTGATTTCCTCGAGCTGTTCGTAACACTCTGTGGTTCTCCATTGTGTCGGCAGTACCCTACCAGCCGGTGAACCTGCGGGCTACGCCTGACGGGCCCAACGCCATCCTTCTGCGGTGGGATCCGCCGGAAGAGCGGGATATCATCCAGAGCTATGAGGTTTACGTGAATGAGACCCACTTCCGGTCGAATGGACGGTTCAGCATCACGCCTCCAGTGACCGTCTACAAGATGACCAACCTTACCCCGAACACGGTGTACAACATTAAGGTGAGTTTCCAGCTTGTCGGACGACACCGTCAGGGCTTAATGCCTAATCTCCATCTTCAGTTCCGGCCTGCTTGGTCGAATTGACGCCAAGACTGAGACTGTTGACTCAGCAATCAAATCACATCGCCCGTAGAAGGCAACAATAAACATGCGGGCGATAATCAAGCTTTATCTGTGAACCAGTTATATCAGGCTATTAAGACGTCATTTCCGAGGGGCATATATATATATATATATATATATATATATATATATATAGAGAGAGAGAGAGAGAGAGAGAGAGAGAGAGAGAGAGAGATATCGAATGATTAGATTTATAGTCCTTGACATTGATCAGTAAGGAATAGCAAAACATCAAGTTGTTGCTCCTTATATCTAGAAAACTATTGCAGGATTTTCTCCTGTTTTATTTTTAGCAAGCAATGTTTTTCACGGTATTTCTCGATGCCCTTTTTGAACCAATTGTTGTTGTTTTTTAATGTAACAGATGAACGATATAGATTAGACCTGAAAGCTTGTTCCACTCTCTCCCTGCTCATTCCCAGGTCTCGGCTAAGTCGGCGCGAGGAGAGGGTCCGCCCTCGAAAACCGTTCAGGCTCTCACCCCGGACTTCAGTGAGTAGCAGTCGTGACCTCTCCCTCTAGCTCTCTATCTCTCTGTCTCCTTCTCTCCATCATTCTCGAAATACCATCTCTACACCTCTCCAACGGGTGTGTATGCCAAACGGCACCCGAGTGAGAGTCCTAACCTGTACTGAGCGTAATTCTATGCCCACTCTCCAGGTCTCACACCATGGTTTGCCCTGGTTGGTGCTGCTTTTGTAACTATGATCTATATTTGTTTTGAGCCAACATGGACGTTGTGTTGGTAAAGACCATTTCTCCATTTATGTCTATATATATATATATATATATATATATAATTATGTTCTATTCTTTTTTCAATCCGATGTGTTTAGACTCTGTATAAATTGTGAACTGTGTGTTTCAGTGGAGCTTACTTTGTAAAATTTTTGTCATCTCAACTATTTTTTGATGTTGTGAACCAATTTGAATATATTTGTACTACCTGTTTTAGTTTCTAGCCTGGTCGCCACGTACACCCCATACCCGTTCTCTGTGTGGTTTATTATCATCAAGCTGTATGTGGTTTCAGTTTTACTCTCCGCTGAAAGCCGCTAAATTCCTGGAAGCATACTCCTTCATCGTTTTAGTTTTGTTATTTGTATGTGTGTGTGCGTGTGTTTGGGGGGAAGGGGCATACAATATCTTTTTGTGAAATCTCTATGCATCATGATTGTACAGCTATGCAGGCGCCCCTCTCTACTGTTTTCTATGGGTTTTTTGGGTTTTTTTTTTTTTTTTGTTTATCATACACAATCTGATTGTCTCCCTTCTCGCTAGCAGACGACATCAAGACCGCAACAGTAACTATAGGATCAATTCTTCTAAGATTATAACACTTCTCTCAGGGACAGACGAAAGAGTTCCAGGTTCTTTCAAAATAAATTCTACCATTCTTTAAATTTGGGGGAAAAAAACCGTGTTGGGCGAAAGAAAACGTTTAGTGGTTCACTTCCGGCAGCCCCGGTTTACTTCCCATTTGTATCAAGTAATTGTAGGAGTGCGGAAAGTTTTACTTAATGGGAAAAGTAATTGGAGTTCGAGCAAATCTTAAGAACTTACAAGTGTGTATAGAGATGAACAGATCAGAGTACACTAAGGGCTGCTCTACACGGACGCTAGTTTCAGCTTTCACGACCGTTGATTCGACGACGCCACGTCACTCGAGCCGCAGCTAAAGATTAGGAAGTTGCTCTGACACATAGAGCCCAGGAGTGCACATCTTGGCGGCACATCTTGGCGGCACCCGTTGTTCGGCCGCTAGTCTAGGAAGATAGCACTCGGCAAGTTCAGTCGTTTCCCTTGCCCTAATCGTCATCGTCAACTGGAACCAGTTGTCGCCCCTCCCTCCTCATTTCTTCATCTGCTTTAAGTGACGCACCTCAATATTATTTTTTTTCATCCATCATTCTCCACCCTTCCCAGAGACATGCACACCTCCCTCCCCCCTTTCGATTCCAGCTCTAAAGACCAGGAGGACGTTTTTTTCATAATCTGTTATATTGTGCCATCTCTATGATACACGTTATTGTTTGATGCTGCAAAAAGCAACAGGATGCAACTCCCTTCACACTCACTAACTCATCGCAACCTCCCCCTTTCTGAAGCCCCCTCCCCCCTTTTTTTTCCCTCACATGAAATCAAAATTTCAAAAGTAAACAATTATATTTTGAATGAGTCAATGAAGACAAGCTTTTTGTTATTTTAATTAAGATGAGGGATAAGCCTTGAGGCGGTGTCTCTCAACATAATGTCATTTAATTATTGTCCCCGTTGAAAACATGACTTGCTCAAATCAAGACAGAATTTCGAGCCGCGTCAAAGACTAGAAGTATGGTATGACGAACGGCTT
>JAWDGP010005596.1:27500-40000 GCA_033675545.1 Elysia crispata
GAGAAGCCAGAACTTGGCGTCACAGAACAAGATTTTGCGCCAGAATATCGTGTCACTCATCAATCAGGGTCATGATCTTTTCTTTTTCTGAAACCTCTCGACTCTCGTGAAATTTACTAGGTTGCTCATAACATTGCCGTTAAGTTACCGGGAACTGAGGAGAAAAATAGATTAGAATGTAGTGTTATTCCCGTGCCATCAGCTTGGGCCGGCTATGGTGGACAGCTGCACCACGCTGTCAACTAGTGTAAGTACCGCCTGCGGTAACCTGCAGTCCACTCCAACTGTTTTCTCTCACTGTTATACTCTCTGCTGTAACTAAGGAATGGTCTCTGGTATTCTCTATGTTTGCTATGTTCATTATCTTTAATAATGTTGATGCCATAATTATAAAATGTCACCCTGGATGTTAAATGTTGTTGCTATTTTAGTATGGCTTGATGTTGTGTGCTTATTATTCCCTTGTGCTTGACTCGGACAGTAGTGTGCTGCACTCTGCAGCTTGTGTTTGGGAATGTTGAATGTGACCGTAGGTACGGCGTGTAAGGTGTGGCTCCACTCCATGCATGTACCGAGCTGCCAGACCTTGGCTCACTCTGCATGTTTTCCTTCTCCGTTCTCTCGACTTAGATGTTGATTTGAGTGTTTTGTGTGTTGAGATTGCCTTGAAGTTTTGGTATTTTTTATTTCATAGGTGAACATTTCAGCCTGAGCTATTTAAAAAAAAATCACTCACTTCTGAACATGAAGGTTTATTGTTGCTCTTACAAGCGCTCTATTCACGAGGAAAACCCGAACATGTTTTTATCAAGAATGATAGAGCGAACTGCTCTGCACCCCCTGAGTGAAATATGCACTGATCCAATTTGTTGATGCTGTCGTTTCTTTTTTTTATGTCACAAGGCTTCGGATTCACAGAAGGAAAGGTAATGGTGTATTTATAAATATATAACGATGGGTTCGATCTGATAGCCTTACAAATAGAGGGTACAGCCATGTGAGTGAACATGTGTAGCTATGTGAGGATGTTCGGGTACGAGAGAGACGTACACACACATGCTGCGTGTGTAAGTTTTTGCTACTTCATGGTCCATCTCTATCATTTCTGTGCTCCCCCTACCATTATGTGTTGTCACTCCTCCCAGCTGCTGGGCGGGCTGGCCTCTACATTAGCAATGACCATGCGGAAAGGAATGTAACTCTTCCACTGGGAAAGTTCCCCGATTTTTGTATGTTGACACATGGGGTTTTGCCATTTTATGCAAATTTGAGAAACTATAAACCATGTAAAAAAATGCTGAACTGATTTCTCCCCCTTTCCTTCTCAACCTGATCATTGCTGTGAGAACCATCTCGCCCCGCCTCCCACATTCCGCTTCTATCATTTCTATGCTTTGCAACACAGGGTACCTTTTTTTGTTCAGTAAAACCCTTATCAACCCTGTCATTTTTCTTTTACACTGTTTAGATTGGTCGCTTCCTCATTACAACCATGATTTGTCTTAACCTTAATACCAACATATTTATTTTGGTTTCTGCAGTAATTTCTATATAAGACACGAGTTTGTTCAACTTTGGCTTTGATTTTAGAAAATATTATAAATGTGTATAAATGTATTGATCCTTTTACATACATTTTCTCCTCTCTCTCTCTCCCCTCCCCTTCTTTACCACCCTAACCCATTGTGGTACGTGTTTTTTCTGATTCTCTCTCTCTCTCTCTCTCTCTCTCTCTCTCTCTCTCTCTCTCTCTCTCTCTCTCTCTCTCTCTCTCGCTCTCTGTGTGTGTGTGTGACTCCTCCCCTTTCTATCTTAACCCATCTCTCTACACCCCCACACACACATTGAATCCAATAGTGCCTGGCGCACCGGAGAACGTTCACATCACCCCCATCAACTCGACTACCCTGATGGTTGAATGGGAGAGACCGACTAAGCCCAAGGGCATCATCAGAGGATATCAGGTAGGTGATTTGATAGTAGTGGTAGCAATAGTAGTAGTAGCAGCGGCTTCAGTAGTAGTAGTAGTAGTGGTCGTAGTCGTAGTGGTAGTTGTAGTGGTGGTGGAAGTTGTAGATCTAGTTCTAATATTAGTAGAAGCAGTACTGACGGGAGTGGTAAAGCACATTTAGTAGTAATTGAAGTAGTAGTAGTAGTAGTAGTAGTAGTAGTAGTAGTAGTAGTAGTAGTAGTGGTCGTAGTCGTAGAGGTAGCGGTAGTTGTAGATGTAGTGCTAGTACTAGTAGAAGCAGTACTGATGGGAGTGGTAAAGCAGATTTAGTTGTAGTAGTAGTAGTAGTAGTAGTAGTAGTAGTAGTAGTACAAGCAGGAGTAGTAGCAGCAGCTGCAGGAGTAGTAGCAGTAGTAGCAGCAGCAGTAGCAGCAGTAGTAGTAGTAGTAGTAGTAGTAGTTCTTGCCTCGTAGTTGCTCCCACCGACCATGCCAGTTTCCAGCCCAGCCTGTCTCATAAACAAATGTCTAGAGACATGCTTGAGAAGGATATCCACACGTTTGACATAAACCATCAGAGCAAACGAAAAAAGTCTAAGAGGACTGAAAGTGACAGTGTCTGATTTGTTTAAATAATACTTGATGAAGATCTAGTCAAGACAAGAGCTCACCTTTTTTCTGTTCATCAGGTTCATTACATTGAAGTAGATGGCGAAGACGAGCCGCTCAAAGGTGTGACTGAGGACAGCTACGAGGTTCCCGACAGCCGCACTGTGGCGACCATCGGCGGACTGAAACCCGACACGCGCTACCTCATCCAGGTGGCTGCATTCACCCGCAAGGGGGATGGACTCCGGAGCCAGTCTCGTGTGCACACCACCAAGGGTGCAGGTGCGTTCCTCCATGTGGAAGTTTATGGGCATTAACTTTGAGCGGTGAAGCGTTGGGGCTTCACGATCATGATTTGAAAAGTGTATGTCGCTTAGTCGTGGAAAATTGAAAAGCTCTAGGCCTTATTGTAAAAAAATTTTATTTTAAAATTTTCAGATAGAAAATGCAGAAGAAATATGCAAAGTTAGCTGGTACTGGTGTTGCTGAACTGTGTATAGATTGGTACCATTCATCAGAAAGTTGTGTGTGGTTTTGTGGGAGATCCTCATCTTTTGCTGCAGGACTGCAAAACGTTTTCTATTATGACTGTGTCCATTGAAATGTCGAGTCCTTAAAAAATCTCTTTAACTCCACTCATCTAAGTGAACGAAAATGTGCTGTTCTCTGTTGCTAACTATTGCAATTGTTGTTTGTTGCTCTTTATTGCTTTTTGCTGCTTTCTCCAAGAATTTCTCTTATAAAATCTGACAAAGAATATTCCTTTCCACACTGTTTGTTTTCTATTGGTTGTTTTTTTTCCTAACCTGCACCATCAACAGCCTCGGTATACACAACTTAATTGATCTGCCCATTTCTCAGGTGAAGATGTAACCCGACCTAGCTGGGTGGATTCCTTAAACTAACTTAGTCACTACTACAATAGGACCCACTGGTCTAGTTATCTATAGAAGCTCAGTGCTTCTTCCTACTCTAAGTAATTGCAGGCCCTAACTGGTTATGGTAGCGTGCCTAGCAGCCGTGCAATACTGAAGAGTTCACACTCTTGGGTCCTTGAGTATCAGTGGAGTACTAAGGCCACTGTTCCCTAACTTATATGAGTGGGTGTCGAGACTTGACAAGAACAGGATAGCTACACTCCAGAAAAGGGAGAACACAAAAGAGAAGAAGCTAAAGTTACCACCTATAATATGTTTATTCCACGAATACTCAATTATCAATGAATGGAAGCAATTCTCAAAGAATAAAATAAAAAAAATACAAAGATGATCCAAAAGCAATTAAGCAATAAAGGGTACTAACAAATGGTCAGAATGATCAGCGCCAAGCAGATACTCGAGATAAAGTGCGGATATTATACTAAGATCAGATACTAAACAAAATGGCCAGAATACTAAATAGAAGATAATAATAATGTGGTCAGAACAGAAAATACTAAGAACTAAACAAAATGCCCAATAAAATGTCTAATACTAGATTCTAGACCGAGTTAAAATGGTCAGAATGATAATACCTAATAAAAATGCCTTAGACTAGTCAAAATAGAAATGATCCAAACAAAATGCCTTATAGTCAGAATAGAAACTATCCAAAATTTCACAATAGTTCAATAATCTCCACAATAACTTCTCCCTAAATTTCAAATGATACTACTGGCACTTCCAACGTGGCCTCCAGATACTCCAAAAAGATACTGACAAGGAGTCTTTCCGAGCTCTACAATTTATAGTACAAGCTCAGTCGGCAAGGCCCCCGGTCAAAGACTTCCCTGGTTTCCCAGTTCGTCCCTAGAAGTAGAACAAGGGCCAATGCCGACCGAGGAAAATCTACTCCGTCGAACGGCACAACCCGTTTCCCCCGACATCACCCGACCGAGATCATAGAATCAACGGAAGCCATCGTTACATCTACGTACGATTCCAGCATCCCCCGATCAAAGTACGCCAAAACCGGCCGAGGAAAAGCCTCTCTGGCCAGCTGGACAGGAATAAAAGAACAAAGTATCTTCCGAAATATTAAAGAAATAAGAATAAACCGCTAGAGGGACGGAGACTAGTTTCCCGCCATTAAACTAAGTCTACTAACAAGCTAGAAGCGCACTTGGCTCCACCCACAAGCTCATAATTGATATACTAAAGATTCTAAAGACCTACTGCTGCGCCACAAATAAATAATTATACCAGCCTCCTTACACTCGCCCCACAAAAAAATTGTTCGGCTCCGACGAACTGCACTTAACCTCAATACTCAACCCTAAGGTAAGGTCAACAGTACCAACAAAGTGAATAAACACAGCAAACTCTCCTACCGGCACACGATCATCATTGCGTAACGGAAACACTCACGCCACGAGATAGACGGCACTACTGATATAATAGAAAAGTTCAAAGGAACGGTGCGGCAGTGCGGAACATCTGGGTCAGTCGACTGTCCAGTCAATGATAAAATATGAGGTCATCCCAAACGTCATCACTATAGATACTTAGGCCTATGCAAAATAAACCCAATACAAAAGATTTAGATCATGCAAAATATCATCATTATATAGTGTGAATAATTAAAACAAACTGACCACAAGATTAAGTTAAAGTGCTAAATTACGCTTAACAAGTGCAGCATCCTCTCTCGATAGGAATATCTTATACCATATAAATCAATAGGAAGCAGGTTACACAGATTGGCATTATGTATGTTACAACATGTGACACTAGAGGCATGCAAAAGTCGTGGAAAGAATAAATGATATAATTAGCACAGTCGAAGAATCGTTACTTGGCAATCCGACTTATAAAAAGGCATAACACTGAACAACACCCCATAAGCCACACAGTGAACATGAAAATGGCAAATATAGAAAATTGACCTTAGAATATATATGCATGGTTAAAAATGATATTCAAAGAGTGCGTCGCATAAAAACACGAGGTAAAAAAAGGTAAAACATTGGAGACAAAATGCACAAAATTGTGGAAGAACAAAACACAACACATAGGACGTGGAGATCCAGAACGACACAGGCACATTATAACATTCAACATTATAAGTCATCAGTGCTCAAAGCAATAGAAAAACAAGATGGTCAGCAATAAAGGGAAAAGAAATGGTAATCATCATTAAATACTTTCCTTAGACATCGTCCTCCAGAGAGGATATTTTTACCCAACTAGTAGCCTGTAGATCTGATCCACACAATACAGATCTATTATGAAATCTGATACTGATTAAATTCACAATCATTCTCAAGAGTTTCTCCCACATCTACCTAAACGAAAAATCATTTTTCTCTAGTTAACATGTACAGTAGATAATTAAAGTCTATACTGAACATCAGGAAACAATCGTAGTAGTTAATAGATAATACATGCGTCCAGCTCTCAACAGTCGGGATAATCACGCAGCTGCCAGAGCGGACCTAAGTTAGAAAATCTCATCGAGTCCCAGGCTCGGTTTCTACATCAACCCTACTATTACATGGAATAGGGTTCGAATCTCTCCCAAAACCATTCTTTTCACTCCTTTTACGATCTGGTGAAATGGGCAAACCAGTGATCCTATTCTGAACTCCCCGCTCCGACTAGCGGGCCCCGGGATCACACGGGTGCAGAATTAGAGTCCCAGACTCGTTTTCTGCGCAAACCCTATGATTTAGTACTCCACTGATACTCAAGGACCCAAGAGTGTGAACCCTTTAGTATCCCACCGCTGCCACCAAATGTAACCCGACCTAGCTGGGTGGATTCCCTAAACTAACTTAGTCACTACTACAATAGGACCCACTGGTCTAGTTATCTATAGAAGTCGAGACTTGACAAGAACAGGATAGCTACACTCCAGAAAAGGGAGAACACAAAAGAGAAGAAGCTAAAGTTACCACCTATAATGTGTTTATTCCACGAATACTCAATTACCAATGAATGGAAGCAATTCTCAAAGAATAAAATAAAAAAAATACAAAGATGATCCAAAAGCAATTAAGCAATAAAGGGTACTAACAAATGGTCAGAATGATAAGCGCCAAGCAGATACTCGAGATAAAGTGCGGATATTATACAAAATCAGATACTAAACAAAATGGCCAGAATACTAAATAGAAGATAATAATAAAGTGGTCAGAACAGAAAACACTAAGAACTAAACAAAATGCCCAATGAAATGTCTAATACTAGATTCTGGATCGAGTTAAAATGGTCAGAATGATAATACCTAATAAAAATGCCTTAGACTAGTCAAAATAGAAATGATCCAAACAAAATGCCTAATAGTCAGAATAGAAACTATCCAAACAAATTGTCTAATAGTCAGCCAACGTTCTAGTCACGGTGATAATCACATAGAATTTAAACAAAAGATAATCCAACACAAGTTTCACAATAGTTCAATAATCTCCACAATAACTTCTCCTTAAATTTCCAATGATACTACTGGCACTTCCAACGTGGCCTCCAGATACTCCAAAAAGATACTGACAAGGAGTCTTTCCGAGCTCTACAATTTATAGTACAAGTTCAGTCGGCAAGGCCCCCGGTCAAAGACTTCCCTGGTTTCCCAGTTCGTCCCTAGAACAAGGGCCAATGCCGACCGAGGAAAATCTACTCCGTCGAACGGCACAACCCGTTTCCCCAACTAAAACATCACGCGACCGAGACCATAGAATCAACGGAAGCCATCGTTACATCTACATACGATTCCAGCATCCCCCGGTCAAAGTACGCCAAAACCGGCCGAGGAAAAGCCTCTCTGGCCAGCTGGACAGGAATAAAAGAACAAAGTATCTTCCGAAATACTAAAGAAATAAGAATAAACCGCTAGAGGGACGGAGACTAGTTTCCCGCCATTAAACTAAGTCTACTAACAAGCTAGAAGCGCACTTGGCTCCACCCACAAGCTCATAATTGATATACTAAAGATTCTAAAGACCCACTGTTGCGCCACAAATAAATAAATATACCAGCCTCCTTACACTCGCCCCACAAAAAAATTGTTCGGCTCCGACGAACTGCACTTAACCTCAATACTCAACCCTAAGGTAAGGTCAACAGTACCAACAAAGTGAATAAACACAGCAAACTCTCCTACCGGCACACGATCATCATTGCGTAACGGAAACACTCACGCCACGAGATAGACGGCACTACTGATATAATAGAAAAGTTCAAAGGAACGGTGCGGCAGTACGGAACATAATGCGGGAGGCAGAAGGTAAAGGTGGGGTCAGTCGACTGTCCAGTCAATGATAAAAAATGAGGTCATCCCAAACGTCATCACTATAGATACTTAGGCCTATGCAAAATAAACCCAATACAAAAGATTTAGATCATGCAAAATATCATCATTATATAGTGTGAATAATTAAAACAAACTGACCACAAGATTAAGTTAAAGTGCTAAATTACGCTTAACAAGTGCAGCATCTTCTCTCGATAGGAATATCTTATACCATATAAATCAATAGGAAGCAGGTTACACAGATTGGCATTATGTATGTTACAACATGTGACACTAGAGGCATGCAAAAGTCGTGGAAAGAATAAATGATATAATTAGCACAGTCGAAGAATCGTTACTTGGCAATCCGACTTATAAAAAGGCATAACATTGAACAACACCCCATAAGCCACACAGTGAACATGAAAATGGCAAATATAGAAAATTGATCATAGAATATATATGCATGGTTAAAAATGATATTCAAAGAGTGCGTTGCATAAAAAACACCAGGTAAAAAAAGGTAAAACATTGGAGACAAAATGCACAAAATTGTGGAAGAACAAAACACAACACATAGGACGTGGAGCTCCAGAACGACACAGGCACATTATAACATTCAACATTATACGTCATCAGTGCTCAAAGCAATAGAAAAACAAGATGGTCAGCAATAAAGGGAAAAGAAATGGTGATCATCATTAAATACTTTCCTTAGACATCGTCCTCCAGAGAGGATATTTTTACCCAACTAGTAGCCTGTAGATCTGATCCACACAATACAGATCTATTATGAATTCTGATACTGATTAAATTCACAATCATTCTCAAGAGTTTCTCACACATCTACTTAAACGAAAAATACTTTTTCTCTAGTTAACATGTACAGTAGATAATTAAAGTCTATACTGAACATCAGGAAACAATCGTAGTAGTTAATAGATAATACATGCGTCCAGCTCTCAACAGTCGGGATAATCACGCAGCTGCCAGAGCGGACCTAAGTTAGAAAAATCTCATCGAGTCCCAGGCTCGGTTTCTACATCAACCCTACTATTACATGGAATAGGGTTCGAATCTCTCCCAAAACCATTCTTTACACTCCTTTTACGATCTGGTGAAATGGGCAAACCAGTGATCCTATTCTGAACTCCCCGCTCCGACTAGCGGGCCCCGGGATCACACGGGTGCAGAATTAGAGTCCCAGACTCGTTTTCTGCGCAAACCCTATGATTTAGTACTCCACTGATACTCAAGGACCCAAGAGTGTGAACTCTTTAGTATCCCACCGCTGCCACCAAATGTAACGCGACCTAGCTGGGTGGATTCCCTAAACTAACTTAGTCACTACTACAATAGGACCCACTGGTCTAGTTATCTATAGAAGCTCAGTGCTTCTTCCTACTCTAAGTAATTGCAGGCCCTAACTGGTTATGGTAGCGTGCCTAGCAGCCGTGCAATACTAAAGAGTTCACACTCTTGGGTCCTTGAGTATCAGTGGAGTACTAAGACCACTGTTCCCTAACTAATATGAGTGGGTGTCGAGACTTGACAAGAACAGAATAGCTACACTCCAGAAAAGGAAGAACACAAAAGAGAAGAAGCTAAAGTTACCACCTATAATATGTTTATTCCACGAATACTCAATTATCAATGAATGGAAGCAATTCTCAAAGAATAAAATAAAAAAAATACAAAGATGATCCAAAAGCAATTAAGCAATAAAGGGTACTAACAAATGGTCAGAATGATAAGCGCCAAGCAGATACTCGAGATAAAGTGCGGATATTATAATTAGATCAGATACTAAACAAAATGGCCAGAATACTAAATAGAAGATACTAATAATGTGGTCAGAACAGAAAATACTAAGAACTAAACAAAATGCCCAATGAAATGTCTAATACTAGATTCTAGATCGAGTTAAAATGGTCAGAATGATAATACCTAATAAAAATGCCTTAGACTAGTCAAAATAGAAATGATCCAAACAAAATGCCTAAAAGTCAGAATAGAAACTATCCAAACAAAATGCTTAATAGTCAGCCAACGCCCGAGTCACGGTGATAATCACATAGAATTAAAACAAAAGATAATCCTACACAAGTTTCACAATAGTTCAATAATCTCGACAATAACTTCTCCTTAAATTTCCAATGATACTACTGGCACTTCCAACGTGGCCTCCAGATACTCCAAAAAGATACTGACAAGGAGTCTTTCCGAGCTCTACAATTTATAGTACAAGTTCAGTCGGCAAGGCCCCCAGTCAAAGACTTCCCTGGTTTCCCAGTTCGTCCCTAGAACAAGGGCCAATGCCGACCGAGGAAAATCTACTCCGTCGAACGGCACAACCCGTTTCCCCAACTAAAACATCACCCAACCGAGATCATAGAATCAACGGAATCCATCGTTACATCTACGACGATTCCAGCATCCCCCGATCAAAGTACGCCAAAACCTTCCGAGGAAAAGCCTCTCTGGCCAGCTGGACAGGAATAAAAGAACAAAGTATCTTCCGAAATATTAAAGAAATAAGAATAAAAGGCTGGAGGGACGGAGACTAGTTTCCCGCCATTAAACTAAGTCTACTAACAAGCTAGAAGCGCACTTGGCTCCACCCACAAGCTCATAATTGATATACTAAAGATTCTAAAGACCTACTGCTGCGCCACAAATAAATAGTTATACCAGCCTCCTTACACTCGCCCCACAAAAAAATTGTTCGGCTCCGACGAACTGCACTTAACCTCAATACTCAACCCTAAGGTAAGGTCAACAGTACCACCAAAGTGAATAAACACAGCAAACTCTCCTACCGGCACACGATCATCATTGCGTAACGGAAACACTCACGCCACGAGATAGACGGCACTACTGATATAATAGAAAAGTTCAAAGGAACGGTGCGGCAGTACGGAACATCTGGGTCAGTCGACTGTCCAGTCAATGATAAAATATGAGGTCATCCCAAACGTCATTGCTATAGATACTTAGGCCTATGCAAAATAAAACCAATACAAAAGATTTAGATCATGCAAACTATCATCATTATATAGTGTGAATAATTAGAACAAACTGAGCACAAGATTAAGTTACAGTGCTAAATTACGCTTAACAAGTGCAGCATCCTCTCTCGATAGGAATATCTTATACCATATAAATCAATAGGAAGCAGGTTACACAGATTGGCATTATGTATGTTACAACATGTGACACTAGAGGCATGCAAAAGTCGTGGAAAGAATAAATGATATAATTAGCCTAGTCGAAGAATCGTTACTTGGCAATCCGACCTATAAAAAGGCATAAAATTGAACAATACCCCATAAGCCGCACAGTGAACATGAAAATGGCAAATATAGAAAATTGACATTAGAATATATATGCATGGTTAAAAATGATATTCAATGAGCGAGTTGCATAAAAAACACCAGGTAAAAAAAGGTAAAACATTGGAGACAAAATGCACAAAATTGTGGAAGAACAAAACACAACACATAGGACGTGGAGCTCCAGAACGACACAGGCACATTATAACATTCAACATTATAAGTCATCAGTGCTCAAAGCAATAGAAAAACAAGATGGTCAGCAATAAAGGGAAAAGAAATGGTAATCATCATTAAATACTTTCCTTAGACATCGTCCTCCAGAGAGGATATTTTTACCCAACTAGTAGCCTGTAGATCTGATCCACGCAATGCAGATCTATTATGAATTCTGACACTGCTTAAATTCACAATCATTCTCATGAGTTTCTCCCACATCTACTTAAACGAAAAATACTTTTTCTCTAGTTAACATGTACAGTAGATAATTAAAGTCTATACTGAACATCAGGAAACAATCGTAGTAGTTAATAGATAATACATGCGTCCAGCTCTCAACAGTCGGGATAATCACGCAGCTGCCAGAGCGGACCTAAGTTAGAAAATCTCATCGAGTCCCAGGCTCGGTTTCTACATCAACCTTACTATTACATGGAATAGGGTTCGAATCTCTCCCAAAACCATTCTTTACACTCCTTTTACGATCTGGTGAAATGGGCAAACCAGTGATCCTATTCTGAACTCCCCGCTCCGACTAGCGGGCCCCGGGATCACACGGGTGCAGAATTAGAGTCCCAGACTCGTTTTCTGCGCAAACTCTATGATTTAGTACTCCACTGATACTCAAGGACCCAAGAGTGTGAACTCTTTAGTATCCCACCGCTGCCACCAAATGTAACCCGACCTAGCTGGTGGATTCCCTAAACTAACTTAGTCACTACTACAATAGGACCCACTGGTCTAGTTATCTATAGAAGCTCAGTGCTTCTTCCTACTCTAAGTAATTGCAGGCCCTAACTGGTTATGGTAGCGTGCCTAGCAGCCGTGCAATACTGAAGAGTTCACACTCTTGGGTTCTTGAATATCAGTGGAGTACTAAGGCCACTGTTCCCTAACTAATATGAGTGGGTGTCGAGACTTGACAAGAACAGAATAGCTACACTCCAGAAAAGGAAGAACACAAAAGAGAAGAAGCTAAAGTTACCACCTATAATATGTTTATTCCACGAATACTCAATTATCAATGAATGGAAGCAATTCTCAAAGAATAAAATAAAAAAAATACAAAGATGATCCAAAAGCAATTAAGCAATAAAGGGTACTAACAAATGGTCAGAATGATAAGCGCTAAGCAGATACTCGAGATAAAGTGCGGATATTATACTTAGATCAGATACTAAACAA
>JAWDGP010005596.1:45000-152500 GCA_033675545.1 Elysia crispata
TGTTAGCTGTATACATGATTAGTCCAACCTGTTAGCTGTATACATGTAAAAGATTGTTTGTTCTACAAGCCCTGAGACTAGATTAGTCCAACCTGTTAGCTGTATACATGTAGAAGATTGTTTGCTCTACAAGCCCTGAGACTAGATTAGTCCAACCTGTTAGCTGTGTACATGTAAAAGATTGTTTGTTCTACAAGCCCTGAGACTAGATTAGCCCAATATGTTAGCTGTATACATGTAGAAGATTGTTTGCTCTACAAGCCCTGAGACTAGATTAGTCCAACCTGTTAGCTGTATACATGTAAAAGATTGTTTGTTCTACAAGCCCTGAGACTAGATTAGTCCAACCTGTTAGCTGTAACATGCTTACTCCAACCTGTTAGCTGTATACATGTAGAAGATTGTTTGCTCTACAAGCCCTGAGACTAGATTAGTCCAACCTGTTAGCTGTATACATGTAGAAGATTGTTTGCTCTACAAGCCCTGAGACTAGATTAGTCCAACCTGTTAGCTGTATACATGTAGAAGATTGTTTGCTCTACAAGCCCTGAGACTAGATTAGTCCAACCTGTTAGCTGTATACATGTAAAAGATTGTTTGTTCTACAAGCCCTGAGACTAGATTAGTCCAACCTGTTAGCTGTATACATGTAGAAGATTGTTTGCTCTACAAGCCCTGAGACTAGATTAGTCCAACCTGTTAGCTGTATACATGTAAAAGATTGTTTGTTCTACAAGCCCTGAGACTAGATTAGTCCAACCTGTTAGCTGTATACATGTAAAAGATTGTTTGTTCTACAAGCCCTAAGACTAGATTAGTCCAACCTGTTAGCTGTATACATGTAGAAGATTGTTTGCTCTAAAAGCCCTGTGACTAGATTAGCCCAACCTGTTTAGCCGTATACATGTAGAAGATTGTTTGTTCTACAAGCCCTGTGACTATATTAGTCCAACCTGCTAGCTGTATACATGTAGAAGATTGTTTGTTCTACAAGCCCTGTGACTAGATTAGCCCAACCTGTTAGCTGTATACATGTAGAAGATTGTTTGTTCTACAAGCCCAGTGACTATATTAGTCCAACCTGCTAGCTGTATACATGTAGAAGATTGTTTGTTCTACAAGCCCTGTGACTTGATTAGTCCAACCTGTTAGCTGTATACATGATTAGTCCAACCTGTTAGCTGTATACATGAAAAAGATTGTTTGCTCTACAAGCCCTGAGACTAGATTAGCCCAACCTGTTAGCTGTATACATGTAGAAGATTGTTTGCTCTAGAAGCCCTGAGACTAGATTAGTCCAACCTGTTAGCTGTATACATGTAAAAGATTGTTTGTTCTACAAGCCCTGAGACTAGATTAGCCCAACCTGTTAGCTGTATACATGTAGAAGATTGTTTGCTCTACAAGCCCTGTGACTATATTAGTCCAACCTGTTAGCTGTATACATGTAGAAGATTGTTTGTTCTGAAAGCCCTGTGACTAGATTAGTCCAACCTGTTAGCTGTATACATGTAAAAGATTGTTTGCTCTACAAGCCCTGAGACTAGATTAGTCCAACCTGTTAGCTGTATACATGTAGAAGATTGTTTGCTCTACAAGCCCTGAGACTAGATTAGTCCAACCTGTTAGCTGTATACATGTAAAAGATTGTTTGTTCTACAAGCCCTGAGACTAGATTAGCCCAACCTGTTAGCTGTATACATGTAGAAGATTGTTTGCTCTACAAGCCCTGTGACTATATTAGTCCAACCTGTTAGCTGTATACATGTAGAAGATTGTTTGTTCTACAAGCCCTGTGACTAGATTAGTCCAACCTGTTAGCTGTATACATGTAATAGATTGTTTGCTCTACAAGCCCTGTGACTAGATTAGCCCAACCTGTTAGCTGTATACATGTAAAAGATTGTTTGCTCTACAAGCCCTGAGGCTAGATTAGCCCAACCTGTTAGCTGTATATATGTTTAAGATTGTTTGTTCTACAAGCCCTGTGACTAGATTAGCCTAATATGTTAGCTGCATGTTGCTGATTATTTGTTCTACAAGCCATGTGACCAGATTTTCATCTTTATATATTGTAAGTGTCATTAGCCCATACATGTATTGGTTTTGTAAATTGCGTACCCACAAGGACATGTCCTGACATATATGTGCATACTTCACAGGTAACATACTCAAAGGCAAGTGAGGACATTAATGAAGAGGACATGAACTGTACAGCATCCTATACGGATCTAGTTGGGTTGGACATGAACACGAAATATAAATTTAAGATCAAAGCTTTCACGACCAAGGGGGCAGGGCCCTGGAGTAATGAGCGAGTCTTCAACACTTATGGCAAGAGTAAGTCAACATTAGGATTATTTAGCTCGGTCTTTGGGCCTCCTCTTGCTTTTTGTTTTCTGCAACTTTGACTAATTTACACATTATAACTTTTTCTGCTTGAGATTTTGAATAACAACGTTTTTGGTGTATCGAAGCAAATATAACTCTTAAGTTTATATTTAGGTTGTATCATATTAATTTTTTTTCTTTCAAATAAGAAATAAAACTCTCAATGAATGAAGCTCAAGGATTAATCCATGCTGTTGCTGATGATTGAGTTAAATTTCAGTTATAGGCCACGCCATTGTTGATAGTTGGATAAAGGTCTTAACTCAAACCATTTAAGCCTCAGATCACATTGTCAATGGTGGTGGATGAGTTTAAGCCTCAAATCGCATTGTCAATAGTGGTGGATGAGTTAAGCCTCAGAAGGCATTGTCAATGGTGGTGGATGAGTTAAGCCTCAGAAGGCATTGTCAATGTTTGTGGATGAGTTAAGTCTCAGGAGGCATTGTCAATGGTGGTGGATGATTTTAAGCCTCAGAACGCATTATCAATGGTGGTGGATGAATATAAGCCTCAGAATGCATTGTCAATGGTGGTGGATGATTAAGCCTCAGAAGGCCACATCATTACTAACTACATGATGTACCGCTACCGGTAATGAACGATTTTTGTTCTAATTTCATTAAATTTCAGAGGTTGCAGCCCCGAAGAATGTTCAGGCTAGGAGAACTTCACCATCAAGTATAGAAGTTTGGTGGGATGAACCAGATGTCCCTGTTGCTGGATACAAAATCTTTTACTCTCATTTTGCTACTCCAAACTATTATACGTGGAAGCAGACTGATGTAGGCCCATACACTGTTGCCAACTTGGTAGACTTGCAGAAGAACTCAGCCTATGCGATCAGAGTGCGTGCCAAGTCAGTGGATGGAAGATATGGAGAAATGAGTAGCACAACCATCTCGGATATTGCAGAGCAACGTAAGTTTACGCCGTTCATCTATAGGGATTGAATTCCTAGGTCTGTTCACATTTCAGATTAGCTATTCTTCATTGTCATAAATTTATAGCGGATTCAAGCCATTTTACTCGCAGTCATTTCGGTCACATTTTTTTGTACTTGTAGGCTTTTATTTGTTCAAAATTATTTTTCTTTTTTGCTGTATCAGCAAGGTACAAAAAAAGTGTGATAGTGTACTGCAGCGTTTGGTTGAGTCCTTGATGATTGTAAAGATAATCCTAAGACATAATTGGCTCTACATTAGAGGTTTTTATAGTCACCATTCACCTCTACAAATTAAATGAATAAAAAAACAAGCCAAGTCTGGAACCCATTGAAACATATGCTACTTGAAAAGTGAAAATTTCAAAACAAAACATTGAACATGACAGAATAAAAATGGTTATTCGCCCATTAGTCAAGTTGCAATGTACTCCTTCAAGTAAGTGAATTAAAGAAGTTGTTTTTTCTTTATACCTTCTCTTCTCCTCCTCCTCCTCCTCCTCCTCCTCCTCCTCCTCCTCCTCCTGCTTCTTCTTTTTCTTCTGCTCCTCCTCCTCCCCTCTCTTTCTGTCTGTCTGTCAGTCTCTCTAAAAGGAAATAGGCACATAACTTTATAATTGCGGGACAAAAAAGAAATAACGAAACTTTTATCAATTCAACATATAAACCTCAGCAAGGATGTACATTGGTGTGAAAGAAAATCATAAAATTTGTATTGGTTCTCCTTGGGTTGTATGTGGAACTGAAAGCATGATTTTGTAATAATACTGACGAAGCTTACAAAGTGAAACATTTATATATCGAATTGAAAGCAGTTTTGTTATTTCTTTAACTCTCCCGCAATTATAAATTTGGGTGCTTAGGTCCTTTTAGACCTTGTATTATACCATTCATAGACACACACGCATCCTTTTGGATCCTTTGAAATTACCAAGTTATCTTCCAAGTGTGGTGTTTTCGCTTTCTATTTGGATTATCTCTCTCTCTCTCTCTCTCTCTCTCTCTCTCTCTCTCTCTCTCTCTCTCTCTCTCTCTCTCTCTCTCTCTCTCTCTCTCTCTCTCTCTCTCTCTCTCTTTCTCTCTCTCTCTCTCTCTCTCTCTCCCCCCCTCTCTCTATATATATAATTATATATGCATGCATATCCCAAATAAAAAAAAAAATTACGGATGTCCTAAGCGGTGGCTTCCTTGATATGTTTGATCTTTTGCCAGCCTAACTGCCTGAAAAGCAACATGATTAATGTCGGTGAGATTAGATTGTTGTTAATGGATGCTTTTGCAGCACTTATCTAATCACTGAGAAACACAAGATGAACCTTTGGGTTTTCTGGTTTAATTGAATTATTAAAGTATCATCCGACTGTGTTGAGATAAGTCTGAACTGAGAAAGTAAGCTCTTGGTCTCCTCAACGCCTCTGTGGTGAGCTCTCTTCAAAACCTCGGATGTATACATTCGACACGGGTTAGTCTTTATCATTGTTCAAGATTTAATAGTCCAAACGCCACACTTTATACAAAACAGTCTCTCCATCAATTTCAAGCAATATTTTTTTCTTGGTGTCTGACAGAGGTGGCCAGTGCTGTTCAAAACTTCCGAGTGACTGGGACTCTGGGTACACAAGTGAAGTTGTCCTGGGAGCAACCAACAGACAGACAGTATGTGTTAGCACACTATGAGGTAAGATTTGATAGCTTTTGAGTAGATCATTGTAAGATTAAAATATATTGATATATTCTGTTTCCTTTAAATTATTTTTTTAAATTTAATAAAGGTGATTCATGTGCTTTGTTGCTTCTATTAATCTTGAATATAGTGCTTTGTGCAAGCTTTTGTGTGACACGCCTTTCTGTTGTGTTTCAGTTGGTGTACAAGGGCTCCAAACAGTTTTATGAAGATGGTAAACTGAGAACACTTTCCCCTAAAGCTAAGAAGGTCAAGATAGGGCCAAAAGACATGTCCTACGTGGTGAAGGGTTTGAAACCCAAGATGCGCTACACATTCAACATGACTGCAGTCTTCAGAAACGGAGAAAGAGGCTATACAAATTATATTACAGCAGAGACACTGATTGATGGTCAGTCTTTAGGTTTAGAGTTCCAACTTAATCTCACTACAAATGTACATTGTTTTTTTTTTCCTTTTTTAATGTAATAGTATCGCACTCAATTGTTGGCTTTGTTTTACGTGTCTGTGTTTGCTTTGAAATACATGTATTTGGGAAGGCTATTCTGTTTCTAAGTTTACGTTTCAGTGAAGCTGCTTGTGGTGTGTGCAAAGAAACAATTATGAATAAAACCTGTAGAGTTTGTCTTTGCTGAATCTTTCTCTTTCTGAATGTAGCGCTACAGAAGTTGGGTATTAAACAAAAAAAAACTCTCTTCATTTCCCATCAGTTTTCCTTGGCTTGAGGTTAATAAAAATTATGAAGCATGTCTTGAATTAAAGAAAGTTTCTGCTGGTCTTTCCAGGAAAACCATCATTAACTTGATCTGGTTGGAACATGATTATTAAACTTAACCAACTGTTAAAGCACAGGATGCAGACGAAGATTGTCAAGGAAAAAGCTGAAATGTTTTTCTCTAACTGAAGTTAATTTGGTATTCCCAGCTCCCGCGAAAGTGGACCCACCAAAGATTTTAAAAATCAGTGACGGCATGTGCACCTTGAGATTAAAACCTGCGTCTGGAAGAAATGGCCCAATTAGCCACTATCTTCTCTTCGTCATTCCTGAGAGTTTTGGGCCAAGGAAAATGACCAAGGATTATATAGAACAGGGGGTAAGATCAAGCAGATATCATTTAGTAGGGGGCATGAATGACCAAGGATTATATAGAACAGGGGGTAAGATCAAGCAGGTATCATTTAGTAGGGGGCATGAACGACCAAGGATTATATAGAACAGTGGGTAAGATCAAGCACATATCATTTAGTAGGGGGCATGAACGACCAAGGATTATATAGAACAGTGGGTAAGATCAAGCACATATCATTTAGTAGGGGGCATGAACGACCAAGGATTATATAGAACAGTGGGTAAGATCAAGCACATATCATTTAGTAGGGGGCATGAACGACCAAGGATTATATAGAACAGTGGGTAAGATCAAGCACATATCATTTAGTAGGGGGCATGAACGACCAAGGATTATATAGAACAGTGGGTAAGATCAAGCACATATCATTTAGTAGGGGGCATGAATGCAAAATGCTCTCTTATCTCATTTTTTCCTCTCTGTTTCTCACACTGTCCCCCCTTAAACTAACTCTCTCTCTCTCTCTCTCTCTCTCTCTCTCTCTCTCTCTCTCTCTCTCTCTCTCTCTCTCTCTCTCTCTCTCTCTCTCTCTCTCTCTCTCTCTCTCTCTCTCTCTCTCTCTCTCTCTCTCTCTCTCTCTCTCTCTCTCTCTCTCTCTCTCTCTCTCTCTCTCTCTCTCTCTCTCTCTCTCTCTCTCTCTCTCTCTCTCTCTCTCTCTCTCTCTCTCTCTCTCTCTCTCTCTCTCTCTCTCTCTCTCTCTCTCTCTCTCTCTCTCTCTCTCTCTCTCTCTCTCTCTCTCTCTCTCTCTCTCTCTCTCTCTCTCTCTCTCTCTCTCTCTCTCTCTCTCTCTCTCTCTCTCTCTCTCTCTCTCTCTCTCTCTCTCTCTCTCTCTCTCTCTCTCTCTCTCTCTCTCTCTCTCTCTCTCTCTCTCTCTCTCTCTCTCTCTCTCTCTCTCTCTCTCTCTCTCTCTCTCTCTCTCTCTCTCTCTCTCTCTCTCTCTCTCTCTCTCTCTCTCTCTCTCTCTCTCTCTCTCTCTCTCTCTCTCTCTCTCTCTCTCTCTCTCTCTCTCTCTCTCTCTCTCTCTCTCTCTCTCTCTCTCTCTCTCTCTCTCTCTCTCTCTCTCTCTCTCTCTCTCTCTCTCTCTCTCTCTCTCTCTCTCTCTCTCTCTCTCTCTCTCTCTCTCTCTCTCTCTCTCTCTCTCTCTCTCTCTCTCTCTCTCTCTCTCTCTCTCTCTCTCTCTCTCTCTCTCTCTCTCTCTCTCTCTCTCTCTCTCTCTCTCTCTCTCTCTCTCTCTCTCTCTCTCTCTCTCTCTCTCTCTCTCTCTCTCTCTCTCTCTCTCTCTCTCTCTCTCTCTCTCTCTCTCTCTCTCTCTCTCTCTCTCTCTCTCTCTATCTCTCTCTCTCTCTCTCTCTCTCTCTCTCTCTCTCTCTCTCTCTCTCTCTCTCTCTCTCTCTCTCTCTCTCTCTCTCTCTCTCTCTCTCTCTCTCTCTCTCTCTCTCTCTCTCTTATACTAAGTTTTTTTTTTTTTGAACTTTTCTTTTTCCTGGCATTTCGTTTCCATGAACTTTAAAATTTCACTATTTCTCTATCTCCCTCACTCTTCCTTTGTCTCCATTTCTCTCTTGCTCTCTCCTTCTTTCTTATGTTTTCTTCTACTTTTAAACTTTTTTCTCTCTCTCTCTCCTTCTATCGTTATTTTTCCCTCTCTCAAATCTTATTTCCCTATTTCATTCCTCTATTCTTTTTTTCTCTCTCTCAATTATCATCTCTTTTTCTTTCTGTTTTTATCTCCACCTGTCACTCTTATTGTAATTGTCATCCTTCCATTGTCTCACATTCATTTTTTTCCCTTTTGAAGATAGCCATTATTAAAAGTAACCTTCAAGCAAGAAGTGATGCCAAGATACTATTATCTTGTTTACTCCTTTTGCTCCTACAGCTCAAGACAGGAAGACACACTTCAAACGCTCCTTACATAGCAGCAAAATTCTCCTCTCAGCACCTACCGATGGATTTCCAGCTCGGCAACGACCAGGAGTATAATGGCTACAAGAACCGCAGGTTGGACCGTGATGAGGTCTACTGGGTTTTCCTTAGAGCTTTCACTGTAGATGAGGTAGGCCTGCATCTTGGTCATTATATTTCTCAAATGTTTTATTGTGGTTTTTTGCTCTTTTTTTGTTCGTTTGTTGTAGTTTTTTTTAATTTTTGCTCTGCTTTCTCCTTCTGCCCCAGCCAGCTTTGATTTTTAATAGCTTTTAGTGCTGAAAAATGGCAGAGAGAAAGGGTGTCCGAAGAGTTTTTAGGTGCAGTAAGCGATGTTCAACAAGAACCACCATGTTGGGGACCTTGAGTGTATAATCTTGCATCTTTGCCAAAAAGGGACATAATTGGACAGCTAGATCTTCTGCAAGTTTTCTTCTTGAGATTAAGTCACCAGCTTTTCCATTCCATCCTATCTCAAAAAAAAAATTTGAATTTCATGTCTGGTTCAGACTTCTTCCTTTCTCTGCTCTCAATCAAGATTGCTACTTACAAGCTGTGTCTTGTTTACACTGATAAGCAATCTGATGCTAGAACTGAAATCAGAAAAACCAGTCTATTGAGCTTTTATTGCCTCAAGTGTCAATGAAATTGTTTGGAAATGGGTCAGAAAAAGCATGAAGGATCCAGTAAGCAACTATATGTACGAGGGCTCTTTCAGAAATAACCGAAAAATGCCCATTGCTCAGCAACCAGTGGAGCTTTTTTAATTCTGTAAACAACATGATATTCTTTATTTCCTTACGGATACTCCCAGAAATTATGAAGTGCATCATTTTGCACAATGAATGTCTAGACGATTTTAAAGATGGCGGCCTACCTTGAGACTTGGTCAAAGGAGGAAATCAGAGCTGTCATACGTTTTTTGAACGCCAAAAGTCTGAATCCTACCGAAATTCATAAAGAACTTCAGAGTGTATATGGTGAGCATGTTATAAGCCGTACACAAGTCTATCACTGGTGGAATTTGTTTGAAGCCGGCCATTCCGACTTGACAGACAGGGAAGGGAGAGGGCGTTCGATAACTGCGACGTCAGAAGACAATGTGAAGCGAGTTGATGAGCTTATTCGTCAAGACAGGAGGTTGAAACTTCATGAAATCGCAAGCAGTCTTGAAATTTCGGAAACTTCTGCCCATAGAATTGTATTTGATGAACTTGGCTACAGAAAAGTCAGCGCAAGATGGGTTCCTAAGCAATTGACAGACAATCATAAAGAACAAAGATTGGACATCTGCAGGGAACTTTTGAGAAGAAGCAAGAGCTCACGCAGGGTTCACGGGCATACTGCCAACGCCGGCGGAGACTTTCTAGGGTACGATGTGACTTTTCTTGACAGCATAGTCACCGGTGATGAGACTTGGTCGCACCATTGCACCCCAGAAACAAAGCAAGATTCGATGACATGGAAACATCCATCCTCACCTGTCGCGAAGAAATTCAAAGTCATGCGGTCAGCAAAGAAAATAATGGGAACTGTTTTCTGGGACAGTCGTGGTGTTCTTCTGTTCGAAACCTTACAACCTGGAGAAACAATCAATGCTGCAAGGTACTGCCAAACTCTTGACAAGCTTAGGGAGGCCATTCGCAGAAAGCGCCCAGGGCAGTTGACCAACGGGGTCATTTTGCAACACGACAACGCTACACCCCACACAGCACGAGTGACGCAAGGTTGGCTAGAGAAATATGGATGGGAGATTTTGCCACACCTACCACACAGTCCAGACCTCGCACCATCTGATTATCACCTCTTTGGGCCACTGAAACGTGAGCTGGCAGGAAAGCGCTTTGATGACGATGAAGAGCTTCTTGACCATGTGCGGAAATGGCTACAAAACCTTGACGGAAGTTTCTTCCGAGAGGGTATCTATTCCATGGTGCGGCGTTGGCAGAAGTCTGTTGACAGACTTGGCTGTTACGTAGAGAAATGAAGGACGAGTCAAGGTATGAACACGTGCAAGAATTTTGTTGATAGCATAAAAAACGCGGATTTTACAGGCATTTTTCGGTTAATTATGAAAGAGCCCCCGTACGATAACCTTGATTCAATTTTAGGTAATTTTAGTTGTGAGCAGATATATATATATATTTGATATAAATTCATTTGGAAAGTGGATTGTAGATCAAATCGAGAAAGAAGTTGATTTTTTTTTTCTTTAGAGCCAATAGTGTGATAGATGACATAGATCCAACTGGATTTTCTAAGGGGAAAAGTTGTGTTGTAGCAGAAATAAGTGAATCGATTCCTACCTGAGGCTTGAGGTAGCTACCAGGTGGCAATATTTTCTGTAGTGTAAGATTTTTACTTTTGTCTCCCCCAGCAACTGTTCACATCAAGCAACTTCTCAGACCAGATTGAAGTGTTTTGGCCTCAGACTAGATTACCAAATTACCCCGGGAAACCAAAGAATCCATCTGGAATAGGAGGAGAGGTGAAAGATTTTGATGATGCTGACGCCAGCGCTCTGATGACAATTGTGATGCCAACCTGTGCCGGGGCTGTACTCTTTATCATTGGCTGCGCCATTGTGTGCTGGGTCATCATGAGGTTTGTACTGAACCCAGTTTGCTACAACACTCAGGACACAAGTAAAGTTTAGGGGAGCTCCAATAAGTCCCTCTGTTGCAAGGAGATGATTTGCAATAAGCCTGGGATTAGATCTCACTCAGTAGCTTTATTGCGGGGTTGTGCATTCTACTGCTCCTACAGTAGAAATGTTTGAAAATTGTAACGTTTCAATAGATTAATCACAGCTTTCCTGGACAGTCAAGTCAAACTTTACACCTGACTTGGATTCCACTTAAATACAGTCGAGTCTGCTTATTTCGAAGTCATTCGGATAAAAAAAAGGACTTCGAATTATCCGAAATTCGAATTATCAGAATTTATAAAGAAAGAGTTTAAAAAAAATGTGGTTAGCAGATCAGGAATGTGCAGGGGGTGGGGCGGGGCGGGCTAACCCCTTACTCTCTTGTAGCCTTATTGCAGACTCTTGACTGTAACGTAGGTAGGCGCACACACACACCAGAATCACTTGCCACGCGGAGCATAGCACAACATGTACTTTGATTTACAAGCCTGGAAAAGTGCTTTCACTGTGTCAGAATAAAAAAATCACGCCAAAATCGTTCGAATTCACCGGATCTAAATTCAAACTAACTGATATTTTTTAATAAAGCTTAAATAGAGAAATATTCGGTAAAATTAATGGACTTCGAAATATCCAAGAATTCGAACTATCTGGATTCAAAATATTTGGACTCAACTGTACTTAGAGATGTTTGCCTTCCTCAGGAAAAAGAACAAGTCTAAAGGAGACCCTCTAGAGCCAGAGGCTAAAGCCCTTATGATCGAGCCTCCGTCCTATTCTGTTGATCCAGTTGAGGTCAGGAGACAGCGGTTCCAGACTCCAGGTCAGGCAACTCAATCTTGCTTACATAAAATGACTTCCCTATTGCATCAGATCTTTGGTTTTTGTTGTTTTTTTTAATTTGATATAAATTTTTTAATTGTCCAAAATATGTTCAGATTTTGTAATGTTAATTGTAATGTGACATGAATACCTTTGAGCATATTTTATTCCTGACTCAAACCAATGCAGTTTCGAATTTTTCCAGCTTTTCAGTATCCCAAGACCTATCTTTTTCTTATTTTTTTTTTTCATAAAGTGTCAAATTTCTAAATGGAGATTTAGCTTTTTCTTTATATATATATAAATATATAGTTTATAGCAGCTGTGTTTATAATGTTACCCATATACATTGAAAATTGAGGGTTTAAGCATCTTGATTGTATTTTTTCTGTATGGTTTTAGCAATGATGAGTCATCCACCAATTCATATTGAGAGACTGGCAGAGCACATAGATGCTCTTAAGGCAAGTGACAACTTCAAGTTTTCTCAAGAGTATGAAAGCATTGAACCTGGACAGCAGTTTACTTGGGACAACTCCAACCTGGAGGTGAACAAGCCGAAAAATCGATACGCCAACGTCATTGCATATGACCACTCCCGCGTTATCTTGCAACCCATGGAGGGTGTACCAGGCAGTGATTATGTCAATGCAAACTACATGGATGGATATCGCAAACAAAATGCTTACATTGCCACTCAGGTAAGGAAATAAAGATCATAAGAAATGATATTGGTTGAAAAAAAATCACTTCAAGTCAGGGAGAAATTTGACAAATCCATGATTTCCTCCGAGCTGTTATAGACGTGTATTACTGTGCAGTAAGTTGTCGTGAAGATTTCAAGCTTGTCGTGATTCCAAGCTATTTACCACTCTACAGGGACTTGTCATGGAGTTTTGGAGCTATTTATTACCCAGGGCTGAGTATTTCAAAGACAGAGAAGTAAGGTAGCAAGAAAAGTTTCTCTCAGATTTGTAGAAAACTTAAATTTGAACAAGAAACTTGAAAACTCTTCAGATCATACTGTCAGAGAAAAAATGCTGGATTGATACAAACAAAAACCTAGAAGAAAGAGAATGAGAAGCAACTCGAGCTATCGGTGATTCTGAATGTTGTATTATGAAACTAGAGATAAAAAGAATGCTCAGAGTTCTGAGTATGTTATAGATCTGGACTTTCCCTTTGTTCTCTACAGGGCCCTTTACCAGAGACATTCGGTGACTTCTGGCGCATGGTTTGGGAGCAACGATCCGCTACGATTGTCATGATGACCAAACTGGAGGAGCGATCAAGGGTAAGCTGCAGCAGCGTTACCAGTATTGTCAGCATGATCATCTTCATAACCACTTTCATCATCTTGATCATTGCCATTATCATTATCATTTTCATAACCTTCAACATGATCATCATCATTATGATAAAATAAAGGGTCAATATGATATCGCTTCATGTGTGGGTGCTTGCAAGGCAGTGAAAAATAGCACCTGCTCATCTAAGAGACCTTTTTTTGGTATATTCTATAACAAGCAGAGTCCAGTTTAAGACACTGGGGGGGGCTTTAAAGATGGAGTAAAAAATCCAATAAGTAATAATACTGGTGAAAAAAACTCGTTTCCTTTAATGTCAGCTCATATAGATATATATTTCACTGTCTTCTGACGATTTACATGTTCTGTGTTCATAATTTGGTTGGATTTTGTAATCATTCTTATTAGTCATTAATTTATCTTTACGAATCACTGCAGAATGTTTACTTGATGGAAACTGCCAAGACGGACAACTGGATGAAATGCATTTCAAACTGTTGCATTGCACATGTATTCGAGAGCATCTATTGATAAGTGGTTCAGCAGATAAACTTCCATTACATTGCAAAGTTTTTCTTTCTCCTATGTTTGACTTAGATTAAATGCGACCAATATTGGCCATCTCGTGGTGCTGAGACATACGGACTGATGCACGTACAACTTGTAGACGTCACTGAACTGGCAACATACACCATGCGTGTGTTCCATATGTCCAGGGTGAGCTTGTTATGTGCGCTTGACATTTTCCTCCACCTTTTTTCATGACTTAACTATGGTTTTGTTTTCTTGGATTATCACAATCCAGAAAGTGGTGATTTGCTTTTGTCTCCTCTGTTTCTTTCCTCCCTTAAAATTCTCTTCCTGCCTTTTTGGTTGGTTGGTTATATTTTATTTGCATGTTGTTTATTTTATTGTTTCCAGTATGGTTTCAATGAGAAGCGTGAAGTGCGCCAGTTCCAGTTTACAGCTTGGCCGGATCATGGTGTGCCAGACTACCCAACTCCACTGCTCATGTTTATGAGGAGAGTGAAGGCAAGCAACCCACCTGATGCAGGCTCCATCATAGTTCATTGCAGGTCAGGCTTGCTTTTCTCTAAAATCGTTTCTCAAATATCTTATTGTAAATATTTAGAACTTCTAAAATTTCTTCTTTCAAATTGTGGAGTACAGTTTTGTAACATGCTCATATACACTTTTGGTGTTGAATTTTATTTTAAATATTATGTGTTCTTTTGATAGTTCTTTTGTATGTTTTTCATTTTATATAAAACCAATTCTCTGATCTTGTTTTTTTTTTTAAACTGAGTTTATTTTGATATAACCTGTTCATAAAAAACATTTCAGACCTTTTAGTTCCCATGATTAAAAACTCAGCTTTGCAGGATATAATTAAAAAGGTGAGGCCCTCTTATCACTTGCCATAGCAATTCCTGAGGATTTTAGTTGCAGCTTTTGTGTGTGGTTGCAGTACAGATCTATTTCATCATAGGCTACATGATATAGTAGTAAGCTGTCAGCCTTTGCACAAAGTACAATCTGATATTTGATAGTAAATGGCTTGTCAAGGATACTTCCAGAATATTTTTGGGGTTATAAATTATGGATTCAGTACATAATGAGAACAACCCGTTTCTCTCTTTCTCTTTTTTTAATGGTATCAGTCAGAAAAATAAAATACTTTGTAGCTTTTCTTTCTTTATCTTCAACATTGTAGTGCTGGAGTTGGCCGTACTGGAGCTTTTATTGTAATTGACGCCATGCTAGAACGCATCAAGCATGAAATGACAGTGGATATCTATGGACATGTGACCTGTCTCAGAGCCCAGCGTAACTACATGGTTCAGACAGAGGATCAATACATCTTCATCCATGATGCTCTATTGGAGGCAGTCCAATGTGGCAACACAGAGGTCCCTGCACGAAATCTGGCTGCTCATATCCAGAAGCTTACCGCACCAGAGCCTGGCCAGGCAATCACGGGCATGGAGCTAGAGTTTAAGGTGAGAGGTCATTGCTTATATGCTCTTTTGTTGATGCTGTTGTTAGGTTCATTGGATGTTGATATATTTTTAATGAATGTCTTTATCACTTTTGTTAAAACTACTTATTTCTTATTGTTTGTTGGTATATATATATATATATATATATATATATATATATAAAATTATTCATTTTCCCCATGTTTTGCAGAGATTGGCTAATGTGAAAGCGAGTCCAAATAGATTCGTTAGTGCTAACCTGGCTGTTAACAAGTTCAAGAACCGCCTTGTTAATATTCTGCCCTGTAAGTTTGTTTTTCAAATATGTTTTTAGGTCAACTTTTTGGAGAGAGATCTAAAATTACTTTAATATAAAAATTGTTGTTTGTTAGTTTCTTCTTGGGAGTTTGATTAGAAAATGGTTATTGTATGTGCCAGATAAGCATTAAAATTTAATCTTTAAACGTTTTTTTTTTTTGGTATTACCTGGAAAGTAAAGTGATATCAGAAATTCTACTTTTTTCTTTTTTTTTGGTCACTTTTTTTAATGTAACACATTTCAAGTTCATGAGAAAGCATCGTCCAATTATCACATCATGAGAGTCTGGACTGGGCTCTTTGGCTCAGAAAGATGCTGAATGTGTGAACGAGATCCAAAGCTAGAAGCATTGACTTTCTTTTCTTTTGCTCCTTGTTGTTGATTTGATGATACATATGAAATTCAGATTGATCCAACAAAATGAATTAATACTCTTCAAAACTTTTTTCATCCAAAGATGAAACAACCCGAGTTTGTCTCCAGCCTATTCGTGGTGTAGATGGATCAGACTACATTAATGCTAGCTTCATTGATGTAAGACGGCAAAAATAATGGATCGCAAATCTCTTGTGTATTATAGGAGGCTTTTACATTCTTATTGCTCAAGCATAACCAGAGAGCTGCATTCTAATGTTCTGTTTGATAACCTTGTTTAGTTTAGTTTAAATAGGAAGCTGTTGGAGTCAATTTTATTAATATAGTTTGTTGCAAATTCAACAGCTGAGAAATCTAGTGAAACAGATCGTTCTTAATATTAAAACTTTGAATGAAAAAATTAAAACTTCACATTTAGTTTTACTATTTTAATTTTAAAGACTATTGTAGTGACACCTTGAAAGGAGATGATTTGCGGCAGACAAATTTTTCGGTAATCGCAATTTTCCTGCAAAAAGCTTGAAATGTCTACTTTTTATACTGCTCTAATTTCTAAATGTCATATTGTTGAGAAGTAAAAGCACTTTAAATAGCGGGGATTTCAGGAATATGGTATTTTCCCAAGTACTTGTCTGCCACAAAATGTCTCATTTGGTATAGATTTAGGTGTAATTTTTTCCATCCTCGGCCTTAAGGTTCATATATATTTCCATAAATTTTGTTGAGAGTTATAGAAGATATCAAGAAGTTGTCTACTGATAAGTGGAAAATTTATTTGTAAATGTTTGAAATAAGAAGCTAAGTTCTTTTTAAGGATGTTACTCGTCCCCTAACCTTCCATGTGTCTGTCTCTATTGCTGCATCAGGGCTACCGCTACAAGAAAGCGTATGTAGCTACGCAGGGTCCATTGGCAGAGACGACAGAGGATTTCTGGCGCATGCTCTGGGAACATAACTCTACCATAATAGTGATGCTTACCAAGCTGAGAGAGATGGGACGGGTAAGGCAGACACAGATACAGACTCACAGACAGAAAGAGAGAGATGGGATGAAATATAATAAACTTAGGGTTGAGAGAAATTATAGAATGAAAAAACAAATGCTAAACTCTTGAGCAAGTCAAGGATCCATTCTATACCCGTGTGAAAAATATACTCTTTGTCTATACAAGTCCAAGTTGGGTGATTGTTTACACCTTAAGGGTTGAGAGAAACAAGAGAGAGGGAGTGACTAGGAGAAAGGGTGAGGTAGATAGATATTGACAAATAAAGAGGTATAGGGAGAGCAGAAAGAGATAGAGAGAAATGGAAAAAAAAGATATCTAAAAGAGGGGAAATGGATATTTAGATTAAAGAAAAGAGATAAAGAGATACACAGATGCAGAGCGTGGCATTAGGACTAGCTGCAAAAACAGTTATGTCAAAATTATGTACCAAAATTGAAAATTTGGACTCTAACCAGGAAAATATAGGATCTCAATATGAAATGACACACAGCCTCCTGTAATGACTCTTGTTCTTTCTTTTTTATCTCTGATAGGAAAAATGCCACCAGTACTGGCCGAGTGAGCGCTCTGCAAGATACCAGTACTTTGTTGTGGACCCCATGACGGAATACAACATGCCTCAGTACATACTGAGAGAGTTCAAGGTCACTGATGCCAGGGTAAGCTATGAAGGAAACAGAAAATTATCATTAATGAATTTTCAAAAGAAATTTTTTTTTGACATATGGAAGAGAGGAAAAGGTAGACATGTAACATTTTAAAAATTTGATCAGTTTATTTGATATGAGCTTGCAAAGCATATAATTAAAAAGAGCAGTTGTTTAAAAAAAATATATATATCTTAATGTCAGGGTATTTGTGTGGTTCATTTCTGGTCCTTAGGGAAACAACTGTTCATAGTACAATAATCTTAGTTTGTTTGCCATGGTGAAGATTGATTGTGGTCTCCTCAACATAATTCAACACAAGCTTGTATATCTTGTTCCGGGAAAAAAAGCAAAGATCTCATACAACTAAAGGAAAGCCTATTTATCATGTTCAGGAAAACGCTGTGAAATTCAAGCAACAGTGTGGGCCATTTAGTTAATATTTTGAAATCTTTTTAGTGAGTATCAGTAAACATCCTTGAAGTTTATTGTAATTATAAAAACTTGACTCATCAATCAGATGAGTTATTGCTTAGAGAGGACCATTGTCTTGTCTTGCACTGTGTCGCTGACCTTTATTTCCTCCCCCTTGTTTTAGGATGGCCAATCACGTACCATCCGACAGTTCCAGTTCACCGACTGGCCTGAGCAGGGTGTGCCCAAGTCTGGTGAGGGCTTCATCGATTTCATTGGTCAAGTCCACAAAACAAAAGAACAGTTTGGCCAGGAAGGACCCATATCGGTGCACTGCAGGTATTGTGCAAGAAATACTTTCAAGTTGTCTTTAGAATGGAATGGCAAGGATTTATAATTTTCAGTCTTTATGCTGATTTGATAAGCCTTTTTAGATTAATTTGTCTCTTTTTTCACCTTCTTAGATATGTCCAAATGATATGTATATACTTAATTCAGATCTTTATCCTCTACAATTGAGACTGAACTTCTTTGTGGTGTATTTTGTGAAGAGGTCGTTAAACGGGTATTTTTTTTTTTTTGTAGCAAATTCGATTATGTCTCCAAAATTTTGTTGGGTTTTGTTCATGTTGGACAAAATGCAGCAACACTATACCAAGCAAGATAAGTTTAACATGGTCATTGAATATTAAGCTTTGAAGAAGTCATCCATCTTTGGTATTGAAGTCAAAAATAGAATTTTACGGAAAGTAATTTATAGGAAATAGAGCTGTAAAACTGTAATGATTGACAGTGAACATTACAAATTTTATGTTAATCTAAAAATTCACTCACTTCAGTTTGAGTCAAATGTCATTACTTTTATCATAAAAAGAAATGGTGTTCAGAATAGTTTTGTTTTTAGTGTTATAAATAGTAAACATACTGTGTACATTAGATTATCAAACTTCTTCCAGTAGGAAACGGATATGATAAAACCTTCAAATAGGCAAAAAAAGGGAAATCTTTTGCTTTCAAATCATGTTTTCCAACTTGATATTTCAATCCTCTTAATCGTGATTGCTGTTTGCAAGACGTAATACATTATAAGTTAGAGAGGGTAAGCTTAAGCTAGATTTATGTCTTTTTTTTTCTTTGTGTATGTGTGTGATTTCTACACCAAGACACATTTTGCCCAAGATCCAGACCTTATTTAGCTATGTGACCTATGAATTTGTGCTTTCATGGCTATTAAATTTTCCTTTTTGTTTTCACTGTCAGATCAGGTAGTACAAAAAAAGCAAATTTTTAGATATTATTTTTTATTTTACACTTTTATTTTTTATAGTGCCGGAGTGGGTCGAACTGGTGTTTTCATCACATTGAGCATCGTACTGGAGCGCATGCGCTATGAGGGCGTGGTGGACATGTTCCAAACAGTCAAAATGCTGAGGACGCAGAGGCCGGCCATGGTGCAAACAGAGGTCAGTCCTTATGAGACCATTCAGCTTAGAATAGGGCTAGTCAAGTCTTGCCAGTTCTCAGGACAGAATGAAATTAAACCGAAATTGATGGTCATGTCATCATCAAACCTTACAGTTTTCTTTGTAATCAAAACACTAGCCAGTGGTTGCTTATTTTTCTTATTTATCCTGTCCTCTCTTGGACAATCTCAGGCCAAGTTGAGCTCATGTACAATCCCAAGAGCGATCAAAGATATTTTGTTACTAATTTTTTATGAAACTTTGTTAACAACAGTGTTTTTTTTTTGATCCATTGTACCATTATTTATTATGTGTCTGAATACGACTCACAAATATTTCTCGAAATTCAATATACAACTGATTTTTTTCCCACACTATCTTGTCTCAGTAAATATGTAAGTTTAATTTAATTCTGTGATGAACAATCAGTCAAGAGGTTAACAATTTTTCCTGAGGCCTGTAGGAGAGGAGTAATGCTGTGTCAAGGAGACCTCGATAGTTTTAATTATCAGAGGCATTGTCACTAGCACATTGTTTGTCTTTATTTTAATAGGCAAGAATAATTGATGACTCTCGCCAACAATAGATTAAAATCACTTTGTAATTTGTAAAAAATGAAAACATGACTAGTGAGCTGTTATAAATTTTTAATGCCTCTTCTGAGGGGCAATGAATAAATATTTGCATAAAATATGTTCTGCTATAACAAATGATCTGTAAGCCACAATAGATAACCTTTACTAGTATAATATTTGTTCTAAAAAAAAAAGAACAAATCTCCTATGACTGGAGTAGTGAACAGTAAATCATTGTTCAGCTGCTCCATTTAAGACAAGTGAGTTTTAAATATTTGTATGATATCTGTGCTGCAAGACACACAACTTTTGACACACCATTGTTCCTCATTTTTCCAGGACCAGTTTCAGTTCTGCTACCGTGCGGCCCTGGAGTACCTGGGATCGTTTGACCATTACGCAAACTAGAGACCACAGAACCAGGAGAGCATTTAGATCATTCTTACTTTTCATTGAATCTCCAACCTTGTGCCCAGCGGCAAGTCTTGCTTCAGCTGTTGGCATCAGATTCTGACTTCAGACCTTAGAAGTTAAGTTTCTTCATTTCCTGCTGCAGAAATTTTTGGAGCATACATGCATTTCAAGTCAGATTTATATCAAGTTGCATTTTAACATCTTTGTGAGTTTCGTGACTGGAATAAGATTATTTTCTGGGACATGTGAAGAGTCCTTAGTTTGTCATATTATGGATTCATTGCAAGGTTTGAATATGGCTACACGATTGGATTTACAGTTGGAAAAGGCTTGGAATTCACACATGAAGCAAATGATAACTAATACGGTATCAAAGCTTTTTGTCTTGTGGAAATTGTCCAATTTACTGTAGAGTTCTCCATCTTTTTGAATGACCCTATTTATAAGTTTAATCATGGTGATGATGTTCATTGTTTCTAGAAAACAGAGAAGGAAAAAGAGAAACAGCACAGCTGTCACTGACTTTATATTGACAAATGTGGGTTCTGGTATACATGAGGGCTGGATCACAGCTCAACAATCTTGCAAAGAAAGGAGGAAACAAGCTTTCCACCATACTCCAATAAGTCTGCTGCAAGTGACTGGAATGGAACCCTTCTCAGAACAAGAAGTTCACTGAGGCTGAACAATCATCCCATGATTGAACAATCCGCTGATGTCAAAGCTGGTTTGTCAACTTCAGTTCTGCAGTTTCAAAAGTCTTTTTGACACACAAAAACAACAAACAATCCATAGTGAAAGGTTTTCAGGGGGCAGGACTGGTTTTATTCTATGATGTAATGCTGTTGTATCTTTTCTTTGCGACTGACCAAGTGCAATGAGTGGTCCTTACGGCTCCACAATCCTATTTTTGTGCAAACATTTCAAATCTACACAACTCTATATGTAGCTACTTGTACTATAAGTCAGCTCATTAAGTGCAGTCAAAGTTTTAGTCCCTCTGTACTTAACATTGCAACTTTTTTTTAATCAAGGTTTCATTTTGATATGTCACAATTACATTTATCATGCTTTATGTAAAAAATTTTTTGTACCAAACAACTAAACTTTGTCTATTTTCATTGCAGTGTAATGTTTCTCACAAAACTTGTTCTGAGGTGTGATCAGTATGTTTCCTGCATGGCAATGGCGAATTTTTTTTCAAATTTCATTTTGTATTTAGTTATTTGTGTTTACTTCAAGAAAATTCTATAAACAAAAGGTTTAGAGGTAGGGAGTTAATGTTAGTTTCTGCCAATTATTCAAGTTCCCATTGTTTACATGTACACTACTCTGAGTTTAATATTTGAAGTTGAACTTTATTATAGAGGGTAACATGATCTCTCATCATCTTAACTCTATGTATTTATTGAATGAATATTCTGATTTTTGCCGTTTTCATCAACTGAAACTTGATTCCCTCTCAATCTTTAAGGAAGTGACGATATAAAAATAAAAACCCTCAATAAAGAGTCAATTTATTTGAGCCTCTATACCTAGCATTCATCTTCAGTTTTCTGTCAAGTGTGGAGTCTTTTTGAGTGGAGCTAACTTAGTTCTACGATCGTTCTCACTGCTATTTTGTTAAAAATTATTTGAGAATATAAGAAAAGTGTAAAATTCTAACTTTGCAAAGTTCCAACCTTTATCATTGAATGTTTCATTTAGAAAGAAAAACAGTGTATATTGCTGGTTATCATGAAACAATCCCCTTTGTAAAGTGAGAACCAATACATGATACTTGCTATTGTTGTTTTGGCCAGCATTGTCTTTAAAGTTTCAGAACCCATCTATTTGTTTATATCAAATTTTGTTTTTGTTACTTTTCAGAGAGATATGAAACTGAAGGTTATGAAATGGTAGACTTTTAAACCTTCAAAGTTTTATTAGGTAAGAGTGATTTAGTTGAATCATAGGAGAGCAGTATTGTGAAAATCACAAAACTACAAGGCAGAAACCATATAAAAGATTGAAGCATGCATTTATTTTCAAAATACATATGCTAACATCGTGTCTAATATGAAACTTGAGTATTCTAAATATTGATTTGATTTTAAAAAATGCTTGACAACTGAAAGGGTTTCCAGAGTTTCGCCATCTTTGCTATGATGTTTTTGGGTGTCTTTAATGCCTTAGATCCAGGTAAAGGCAAAGGCATGATTTTTTTTTTTCTTTAACTGGGTGTACGACATATATATATATATATATATATGTGTGTGTGTGTGTGTGTTTGTACAAACTTAACTTTCATCCAGTCATTTGTGTATTTAAAGTTCATCATCTTTTATTCTTGCTAAATAGGTGACTTTATGTATGTACATAGCTTCTATTTCTTTTGTACATTCTGCTGTTTTCCAGCCCAATAGACATGAGAAGTTTACTTGACTCCAGTGGGCACACAAAGTGATGTACCATGTAGTGTTATGTTAGGGGCATGGAGACATGCACAGTCTCGGACCTGGATGGAGTATTTCTGTTCAAGACAGTGGATTCACCTTTCTCATTGCTTGTTTCCGACAGTTCTCATTGATTCAGCATTTTGACTACCATACATAACTTATACATTTTAATTCATTTTTTTAGTGTTAACAACAGTATTTATAAAACTAACATAACTCACATTGTGAGATATTTTTTTCATTTTATTTTCTTCATCAGACATCCAAAGAGCTCTATATCAAAGCATGATAAACCTGTTTTTCTAGCCACACATTGTATTAAACACTGAAAATTAACATAAGTTTTATCACCAGGCGACAGGTTTTTATATTTTGTTTTGCTTATTTTGGGTTTTTTTTTTTATATATATATTTATATATGTACTGACAAGTATTTGTTTCTACTGTCAAAATTTTTTGGTTGAGCATGCATACTTCATTGGCTGGTACTTAAACCAATATGCATTATTATTCCAAAAATGTTCCATTTTTGTAAAGCATTGTAAACTATGTTTTCAGCACACTAATTGGCAATTGCTGTACAGTGGAAACCTCAAAAATCAAAGTCTGGTTATTCTAATTTCTCATAAACCAAGTTTTGCGAGAGGATAGGTTATTTTTATGTCTTTGGCTTTGTTAAAATCAGACTCGTATTTCGAAGTCTTTCTGGTTTGATTCTCTTAATTCGAAGTCGATACTGCTCCATCAGGCATTAAAAAAAAACTACAAGGATCTCTCAAGCAGCAAGCAAAGATAATCACTACCCTAGATAAGTTGAATCAGTGCGCTGATGAAGTCAGGAAGGAGCTGTAGTATAGTATCAACACTGAGACTGGTAGTAACGTAGGACCCATGGAAAGGTAGTGTTGCTCGTTACAGGCACAGTACATAGGCAGTCATTGAATCAGAGATTCAGTTATGCCACTTTTTTTGTAATTCGAATTCCCTTAATTCGAAGTTTTGATCCATTCCCATACAATTGGAATTTTGAGGATTCCATTGTATTTCTTTAATGAAAATTAATACACACCTTACAGATTTTGTCTCATGAAAGTCAGGACTTAGTTAGCAATCCGCCAAATCTTCAGGATTTCAAAATGGAGCAAAAAAGGGGAAGATGAGGAATTTAATAAAGAACTGAGTATATCACTCTCTTACTCAACAATGTTTTATTTTCAATAAGGTCACAAGGTGTGAGCTTGTGGGACAGTACGCAACAAGCTACAGGAGCAGACTGTTGCAGCCATTGAAAGCTTGCTGAACAGAAAAGGGGAGAAAATTGTCCTACAGTCTGGTGATAAGAAGCAGTGTGCCTTGTATTTATTTTAGCCTGAAAAATTGACTTTCCTACATTTTCAGTATTTAGAAAAAGCCAAAAAATACAACTTTAAGAAAGATAGGATTTTTTTTTTATATATCTTGCTCAAAATGGCACAGATGCAAGTTTCTCGGTTACAGCTCCACCACTGATTCTGTTAATGCAGTGATTGTTGACTACCACACAAACGTACACATTTTATTTTCTTATAAAAGATTTTTCAAGTACTATTTAAATGTCATCAGTGTACTGCATGGTCCATGCCTATATATATAATTATATATATATATATATATATATATATATATATATATATATATATATATATATATATATATATATATAATATAAATACAAACTGCCAACTTCAGCTTTTGCTTAAATTAACAACTACATGTGCTATCCACTTTTTTTCTTTGCATCAAACAGTTTACAATCTAACCAACTATTGTACAACCTGTTGCCTATCATAGACGTCATGGTCTCTGCAACCTAGTAGGACCATTATAAATTTCATTATCTCATTTTAATCTCACAATTGCAGTTGTCCTCCATGCTTCTCATGTGAAGAAGTGTGAAAACTTTAGTGTGGAATGCCAGATACGAAACAGAAAGCCATGTCCGTCTGTCTCAATAGTGAACTATTTGTAGAAATGAGTGATGACAAACAGACAATAATTAAATCATATATATATACATAGTTATGCTCATTAATTGTTTAATTGTGTGTTTCTCTAAACATTAGTGTGTGAATGAGTGTTTGTATGTGAAGTAGAAACATGTTCATGGATTGCTTTGACTGAATGCAAGTTTTCAAAGAAATGCTTTTTTTTTGTTTCTCCTGAAGTGTTGTCTTTACAAAAGTTAGTTTATACTCTGTCAAATCTTTGAATCATCTTTCTCAGTTTCAGATGACGGCGTGTGTTGAAAATCATACATGTTTTAGCAAGTTTACTTTTTGAAGTGAAGTAAAAACACTCAATACATGAGCAGTAGTAGAGACTTCTGTTGAATGTTACAAACTCTCCATATATGTATATTGATTGTCATTCTTGCTCAATAGTGTAGGTCAAACAGTTCTTGAAAGCAGTTTACCAATACCAATACTAGTATAGCTGTGAAAGTGGACCAAAGATTTATGTCTTTATGTGTGCAGTTTTCCTTCTGCTAATCCATAATAAGATACGATGAAGTTCACTAAAATAAATAACCATTTAGAATAAGGCCTCGCTCATCAAAGAAGAACAATTTCAAAGAAAGGGGATGATTTCTGCGAGCCGTATTCTACATGGCTGCAGGATCAATTATGAATGTTAACTAAAAATGATCTTATTCATTTTATGCATAAATATTTTTAGTACTTTATTCCTTTCAACTGATTTTTCACTTTTTCATTTCTGAGAGAAAAAAGTGGGGGTTTTTTTCTCTTCTATTTATATTGCTCTCTTTGGCTTATGTTGTATAGTGCAAGTAGCCGGCTTTTCTGCCAATCTTATTTACCTACTCTTAGTGTTTACCTGTACATTTTATATCACCTTCCAGTTCAAAACTTCTGAGCCTCATTTGACCAGGCATCATTGCAATCATTGATTGTTTAATTGTCTGTGTTGTTTAAGATATTGAAATGACAGGTGCCGCTATGTGGCTCAAGTGTCAATAGTTTTGGGTTTGTTTCCATTCTTTTTTCTTTCATTATTGTCTTCAATCATATAATGTGTTCCTTCATTCATCTGATTGAATTGTGAGTAGGAAACTTGACATGGCATAAAGAATGCCTGGATCAAATGTGTTTCATTGACTTGATGATTTAATAAACATACTTCATAAATACACGGTTTATTGACTTGATTTTTTATCTTTGTGCACAGAAAAGTTAGAAAATAACTGATCATCCAAAATTATATGCACAATGTATGTTTCCTTAACATGTTGACATGTCCTGCTTCTCTGGTGGTTCTCAAAAGGTCACATCAATTTTTTTAACTTGGGGCATTCTTTTCATTACATACTCCTGCATGTTTCTAGTAGTGTCAGTAATCCAAGGATAGAATAAGATTATTTCTAAGACAGTTAAGCATCTCAGTTTGAGAAGAGAGCTATAGTACTCCAGTAAGGTCACAAATACTTATTCGTCTGACAAATGTTCATTTTAAATTTTCCTAACGGGATGATAGGCTAATTATGAATGCCTCAAAATTAAGGGTATAATAATTTTGGCATTTTTTACAACTCCTTTTAAAAGAAAAACAATAAAAGGTCCTGTTTTCAATTGTAATTTCAATTTATTTGAATAGATTGAAGTCTTTATTAAAAAAAAATTGTGTTGAACAATTGTCAAAAAAATTTGAATAAATTCTTATCCTAAAAATTTTGAGGTTCTTACTACTCTAATAGAGGGCTGATGGTGGCATCATGTCCCCAAGTGAACAGTTCTGAGGTTCACAAGTTAACAGTTAATATTTTTTACAATACTTTTGTGTTGATTCTTTTCCTTCAGTCTTGCAAATTCACAATGCTATTTGATCATAAAATGCTTAGTCCAAGATCATTCCCAGTCATAAACTGCTTGATTAATAAAGTCTGCAGATTATTCTTAAATCTTGGCTTATATTTATATTTTGAACTTGTCTAGATCTTGATCAATTGATACAGGATATTGTCACTGAACAAAGCTTAAGACTTGCGATATGTGTATAAAGGCCTAATTTACAGTTTATATAGACCAGATTAGCCAAATTATAGTATGATATCCAACCAAGATAGTAAAAGCATGTTAGCTGGAGTCGTTTGAAGTTTAGAAGCAAAATAAGTTATATGAACTTTCCAACTGAGTGTAAAAGTCTCTGTATCCTTTCAATAGTTTCATATCTTTTTTGTTTTAGAAAGTAAGGTTTGGTCTATCATAAGTCAGTCAGTGATTACAACTAAAGTGTTGATAAAACCTAGATTCTGGACTTTCCAATAAAAATTTAAGCCTACTTATTATAAACCAATGAGATGAAAAACAAGTTCATGTACCACATACACAAAACAATGTGCCCACCACGGATTAATACATGTACCACATACACAAAACAATGTGCCCACCACGGATTAATACATGTACCACATACACAAACCAATGTGCCCACCACGGATTAATACATGTACCACATACACAAACCAATGTGGCCTGCACGGATTAATTCTATTGTTTATCATTCTCTGTCGCACATCAAACGAGTGAAAACGCAAGCTCACAGCAGATAATAACGTATTGAAGGAAATCATCATAAATATAAAATTGCATTTTATTCATAATTAGTAAAAAACCCTTAATGTCATGAAACGCAATGGTTAGACATAACTTCTATGATTTTTCTATCTATCTATCTATCTATCTATCTATCTATAAATATATATATATATATATATATATATATATATAGAGAGAGAGAGAGAGAGAGAGAGAGAGAGAGAGAGAGAGAGAGAGAGAGAGTTTGAAGATAGAATAATTGAAGAAAGTGCGCAACTGAGTGAGCTTTTCATAGATATAGAAGATCTTGCCTTAAATTCTCTTCATACGACACTGGCGTTTCATCCGGAGATCAAGAGTGTGGCTTGTCTGTAGGGGCACGATGAAAATATTTCCCTTCTTTTCTCGAGGCTTAGTTTTGTTTTTAGAATGAAATATCTCTCTGTGTGCATAGGTTGCATCAGTTTTTTTTCTGCTGAGTATGGCTGCGCCCTCTCGATTATATCCCATGATAAGTGCTATTCAGTTTTGTTACTGCTGAGTATTGCTGCGCCCTCTCGATTATCTCCCATGATAAGTGCTATTTCAGTTTTGTTACTGCTGAGTATGGCTGCGCCCTCTCGATTATATCCCATGATAAGTGGTATTCAAGTTTGTTACTGCTGAGTATGGCTGCGCCCTCTCGATTATCTCCCATGATAAGTGCTATTCAGTTTTGTTACTGCTGAGTATGGCTGCGCGCTCTCGATTATCTCCCATGATAAGTGGTATTGAGTTTTGTTACTGCTGAGTATGGCTGCGCCCTCTCGATTATCTCCCATGATAAGTGGTATTCAGGTTTGTTACTGCTGAGTATGGCTGCGCCCTCTCGATTATCTCCCATGATAAGTGCTATTCAGTTTTTGATTCCTCTAGTGTCCATACGAATTCACTTAAAGTTGTGGCTGGGTTTTGTTTTTGTTTTTTTTTTTTTTGTTGGGTTTTTTTTTTTTTTTTTTTTTTTTTTTGTATATTTTTTGTGGTTAAGTCTAAAGCTCGATGTATGTTGGTTGCATCTGGTTTTGAACTCATTTTCTGTAATACCTAAGTAAGTAATCTGTTTTTTCGAGGATTTCTGTCCCACAGTTGCCTTGTATACAACTCCCTTTTCGAGGCACTGGCCTTTGAACGGGCAGGATTTTTTATCCCTGCAGTTGCAAGTTTTTCCTTGTTTTTTATTTTATCTTTGTAGATTCGAGGGGGTTGAACCAGATGATGTTTCTCTTTCTTGTTCTCTTCTCGTTTTTTTTTCTTTCTGTTTCGTCTCTTTCTTCCTTTCATTGAATGGTGATTTCATTTCTCCAGTAGCAAGGTTACGATTTGTATTGACGGCTTTTTTAATGGGTTTTCGTTTTTCGTGTCTTTTATTTGTTGTTTATGACCGCCGTTTTCTCTTAGTGCGGTGTTAGATGGCTTTGCTGCCCTGTTGAAAATATTAACATTAACGGAGCTGTTTGGGAGGCGTAATTCTATACCTTTTGACAAGTTTTTAATGATTTTTTTTTCTTTTTTTTTTTTTTTTTTTTTTTTTTGGGGGGGGGGGGGGGGGGGGGGGGGGGGCTGGATGCTATCACAGTGGATATACCGGTAGTTAATGTTTTGTTTTGTTTTGTTTTTCTTTACATATATATATATATATATATATATATATATATATATATATATATGTAGCCTTGTATTCAGATTAAATATGACATCTAGAAAGTCTACCACATTTTTATTCGCATCAGCTGTTATGCATAGTCCGTTTGCCTTGAATATCTTGCATATCTTGCCATATTCAGCAGTAACAAACAGATGCAACCTATGCATAACCGAGAAATATTTCATTCTAAAAACAAAACCAAGCCTCAACAAAAAAGGGAAATCTTTTCATCCTGCCCCCACAGAAAGAAGCATTTGACTCATTCTCAGAAGGTCGTGTCAATTTTTGAACTTAGGACTTAATTTTCATTTTGTATTTTTATACATCAAATGTATGTTTCTAGTAGTATAAGCTTCCTAAGGATGGAATAAAATTATTCTAAAGATAGTTGAGCATCTCATTTTGGAAAGGAAGCTATATTTTTCAAATATTGTCAAACATACTTAGATGTAATGATGACACAAATTTTGCCATATTTCATAACTTTGTTTTATGTCCCTACTTGATTTTCAAAAGATAAATATAGTTAAATACTGTGTAATTATATCTAAATATTCAACTGAACATTAAAACACTTTTGTAGGGAAGGCAAACTTTGTGTCACTGTTACATCTAAATCAATAATTTGCCGCAAAACTTTCACAGGCCCGGAAACGAAAAACAGCAATATAAGGTCAGAACGGCAACCGAACACCCTCAGTCATGCCCGAAGAGAGCAGAGGACAAGCGACACCCTTGTCCCCCGCTTGAAACACCAGTGTCGTATGAAGAGAATTTAGAGTAAGATCTACTATATATATATATATATATATATATATATATATATATATATATATATATATATTGTAGGCCTTAAGTCACATTTTTTTTTTTTTTGTACATATGGCTCTAAACTAAAAGTTAAACCATCAGACATGTTTGGCAGACGCACCATGGAGCTATTATGAAAACCTTAGAGTAAAGTAGGGAAAATCCGCCAAGCGGGGAAATTCGCCTTGCTGACACCCCTTGCACAAATAAGACGAACTAACCTGTACATCCCTAGTCCAATTAGCTATGGACGAGTCCATGTGTCAAGCTGAAAGGCCTAATGCTCCGATTTCATCGACCAATCAGAGCATTGTTCATTTGCGCCAAACCAATAACGCGTACATGTAGGACAGCAAGGCATCTCAGTCTTTCTGTCCATCTTTTCTCTCCTACGCTTCCGATAACGTTAACTGCTTTCCTTTGACACTGTACATTGTTTTCCTAGCTGATGCTTTGTAATTGTATTTTAACTAAAATAATATTATTGTCCATTGTCCATTTCAACTGCAGTTAATAATCACCATAATCTCTTAACTGTTGATTTTCTGTCATAGATGAAAATAAGTAATCATTTGATAATGCCTAGTCTAGTAAAATCGCCACAGCTGTCGGTTAAATTCGCCACATTCCTTTACACAGTGTTTGTATTGTAAAGTTTGAAGGTTTATGTCGGTCTTGTAATTTAATAGAACATACAAACTTTCTTCCATACCCTACAAAGATATTTTTGAGTAAAAAGAGAGTTCTTTTTATGTAAATAAAATAGGTAAAGTCAGTAAGAATATCTATGGCAAGTACACACGTCAGGACCTTGCAAAGGCAATCACTGCAGTTGGAGAAGGAAAGACAATATCGGATGCAGCCAGAGAATTCAAGGTGCCAAGAAAAACACTCTCAGATCACGTCGCTGGGCGGTCATCCTAAAGGTCTGTTTAGACGAAGCAGAGAATCGCTTGCCACAAATTTCAGTGTGTTTACACGGGGCGATTTGGTGCTCTGTCGCTTTCTGCTGGTCGCTTTCAACAGTCGCTTTCTGCATGTCGCTAACGATTTCTCAAATAGAGAAGACCTCAAAACCAAGCAACTTTGACATGCGCATTCACATAGTAATATGTTGCTGTGATAATCAAAAACTTGGAAATTAATGGCTGCCAAGTAAGTAGGGTTCATTCTGATGTTATTCATGAGTTACATATGCATTAATGTCGGCAGGACAAAAGCCATATTTTACCTACATTTCCACAAAAATAGAAGACTAGCATTCCTAGAGAGTGCCAGGCTATTAAAATCTCAGTTACTTGTTCGTGTTGGACTCTAGATCCATATCTGTCGCTAGAATATCAATGATCAAAGATAGAGATCTAGATCCAATCTTTATTCATGTAGACTTGACATCTAAATTTCAGGCTTATTTTGAGATCTAAATTTAAATTTACACCTTGCATTGATATTTAGCAGCAAATAGGCTATAGAGTCCAATACGACCCTGTAACTGAGATTTCAAGGACCCCAGCACACGCTTCCTAGAGTTGCAAATCTTATTCTAGATGTACCTATTTTTTATATGACAGCTTTGCCAATGAAAGGCTTGATAGTATTATTTACATAGTTTTGGCTTTTAATGACGGACTTTTGTTTCACCCTCCATTTACGCTACTGACCAGAAGAAACAATTCCACCCTAATCATAATATATTAACCACTGAAAATTTACTTGAGATACATAGACATTTGAATTAATCAGAGTTTTCTTGCATGTTCTCTACCACTACAACAGCAAGCCTCGTACCATCACCTACAACAGCAGCAACAGTCGCAGTACCGGCAGCCGAAGTAGTGATAGCAATAGTATTTGCAGTAGCAGTAGTTGTAGTAGTGTTGGCAGCTGGAGCAGCAGCACCAATAGAGGTAGCAGTTGTAGAAGTAGCGGGAGCAGCAGTAGTATTGTTAGGAGTAATAGTAGTAGATTACACATTGTAGTAGTAATTGTAGTATTAGGAGTAGCTGTAGTAGTTGTTGTTGTAGTAGCAGTTGTAGTTGTAGTAGCTGTATTTGTAGTAGTTGTAGTTGAAATTCTATCTGCAGTAGTAATACTAGTTATTACAGTTGTAGAAATAGTGGTATTAGTAGTTGTAGTTGCAGTAGTAGTAGTAGTAGTAGTAGTAGTAGTAGTAGTAGTAGTAGTAGTAGTAGTAGTAGTAGTAGTAGTAGTAGTAGAAGTAGAAGTAGTAGTAGTAGTAGTAGAAGCAGGTATCAAGATATAAATAAACTGATCTGAGCTTATTTCCAGAAAGGTTGCATCGTAAATTTATTCAGATAGATCTAGATTTGATGAAAAAAATAATAACACATGTCTAAATAATGAAATCAATATTATTATTTGAAACACTTGATAAAACGTTCAAAATATACCAGAAGGAAATCAAGAAAGATTGAGCAATTGACTGGCGAATGAAATTGATATACATCTGTTCTATGGTTTTAACCAAGAACACACAGAGACACCCCTTTTTCTTTTTCGCTTTACCTTTTTCGTTTGTTGGGATATGCTGTACTTTTATGAGCAAATAATCCCTGCTAAATCACGATCACTTGAGGACGCTATAGTTGTATTGGTATCCAAGTACCCTTTGACCTACGATCACATGATAAAAATATTTTTGTGGTTTGCTGCAAATTGCTTCGTGTAAACAAACCAATAAAATTTAAAGATTTGCTCCACAAATCGCTGGCAACACGAATTGCCAAACGTGACATCAGAGCATTTTGTGGAAATGTGTTGCTAGCTGCAGATCGCTTCGTCTAAACAGACCTTTAGAGGTAAAGGCGGGAAGAGAGCGGAACATCCCCGCAGAGATTGAAGACAGCATTGTTCACAAGGTCATCGCTGGCTTTCCACTGACGAAGATCGGAGGAACCGCCAGGAAGCTGGGATTAAACATGCAGTTTAAGGATGGATAGCCAGGAAAAGATTACTGGTACAGTCTGGTCAAGAGACGCCCGGACCTCGCCATCAGGAAGCCCCAGAATTGCGCCTCCAAGAGGCTGAGCATGATGCAAGGCCTGTCGTCAGCCGCTACTTCGACCAACTGGGGAGCTCAATTGATCAGCTGTAGCTCGCAGAAAAGCCAGCGCAAATATGGAACTGTGATGAGACCAGCACAGAACTCGTTGAAGAAAAGAAAGCTGCGTTGGAAAAAAAAGCAAAGAGAGGAAGCCGCCAAACAGAAACGCAAAGAGAAGGCCTTGCAAAAAAGAATGGACAAGGCCAACAAAAACGCCAACAAGAAAACTAAAAATAACTAAAACTGTATCTACATTAATTTTAAAGTGTGAATGGTAACATCTTCTTTAAATAAGACTTGTATTAAGGCGGTGAAAGAGTTGGCTATCCTGCATAGTCCGACATGCGTGTGTGTTTTAGTTTTATAATAATGATGCAGAAAAAATTGTCACCTTTTAGTTTACTTGAGATTTAAGTACATGTATTTATAACCTGATGTGAGATAAAATGAGAAAGATAATAAAACAGAAAAAAGCATACCCAAAAAAAAACAAAACAAAAAAACAAGAAGGCGACGACTTTCTTGTATAGTTCAAGGGGTGGCGAATTTCCCCGAATAGGCGGCAGATTTATCCGACAGAGTGGCGAAATTCCTCTACGACATAGGGAACTACAAAACAGCGAAACAGACAGAATACGAAACGAAAACACGTCGATCACGTGACAAACCTTTATCTAGAATGTCCAAGGCATGCTGCCAGTGTAAAGGAAACTGAAAGCCCACAGGAACAGCTGAGTGGAGGGGAGCGCGATCTTACAGGTACAAGCCGGGAAGTGGCGAAATTATCCGAATCTACTCTAGTCTGTCTGGACCTAAGCACTACCCTGATTCACTTATTCAGCTGAGAAAAAAGAGAGTGTGGTGTGGGTTTACCTGATTTACTGTCGCCTAAGTCCCTTTGTGTACGTATATGACCCGAGGACGGACAAGCTGGAGTTTTAAAGGCTAATGATAGATCTAGGTTAAAAGGTGCATATTTTAGTATGAAGATGTTTTTCAATCGCAGAAAACGAAGATGTAAAAATATGTAGATCTAAATGATTGACATAAAAGAAATTGTTCAAAACATTGTGTGTTGTGATTATATCTTCAGTTTTATCCTAGGCCACTTCTGTAGTAAGATTGAACCAAGAATCTATGTTTATAGATGGGTTTTTTTTTTTATATTAATTTATAAAATAAAGTTTTGGTGGCTTTTTTTGTGTACGCAAGCAGCTAGATCTAATTCGTTAGGCTATATTTTAAGAAATTATTCTTTAACGATGATGAATACATTCCTTCCAGAACATCATCAGATTCAGAACATGAGAACTGAAATTCTGAAGCAGATCCTGATTATGTGCCTGATACAAAGACAAATCGAGATGAGTCGGATGAGGAAATGCTTGAACATACTGTGATGTCTAATGTGTCCTGTTCAAAAGCTACCAGCAAGGCTGAAACCAGTGAAGGGTAAGTTTTTTTTGTCACAACACATAAATGATTATAATGTTTATTGATTTGAAGCTGGAATTGTAGTAGGCCTACTGTATTTTTTAAATGCTTCAAGTTCAAATGATGTACATACAGTGAGTTGTGAGATTCAGATTTCTTTTAAAGTAAAGTATACAGTTTCCACATTCAACCATATAATTTTCAATCATATACAAGTAAATATTAGATTAACTTTGTTTATAATATGGTAAATTTTTCCTATTTTTATTTTCTGTACAGAGCTGAAAATGACAATTGACAGACCACCAACAAGCCTCCCAGATTCACCATTTTAATGACCATGGTGAGGGTACTGGTGATAACATTGCGCCTGATGTACAAGGGGGACAAGCTATTGAGGACTCAGAGACTGCCGATCGAGGTAAACTGAAGTTTTGAGGTTTTTTTTTTTTTTTTCAGAGTTTGTTTCCCATCAAGCAAAATGTTGTACTTATTACAAATTATAATAATCGATTATTTTTATACGTATATCTGTAAATTACATGTTTGAGATCATTAATTTTTTTCTTTTTTTTGGTGTAATATATGTATAGACCTCACGAAACACATAGCTACACACAAAAAAAAAAACAACAACACTTCTTTAGCAAGTGTTACTCTTTTGTGTTATGAAACTCTGTCAGGGCTGGAAATGACAGACCACCAACAAGCCTCCCAGATTTACCATTTATTGACCATGGTGATGGTACATGTACTAATGATAACCTTGCACCTGATGTGCAAGGGGGACAAGCCGTTGAGGGCTCAGAGAAAAGATAAGCTGAAGTTTTGCGTGGTTATTTTTTAATTCATAACAGCTGGATACTACCAGCACAAATCTTTAACCTAAGTATGTAGGCCTACATGTACTGTATCACGTTATTGATTCATTATTTCTCTAGCTTTGTATTACAGTGTCGAAGATACGAACTCAAGTTATTACTTAAAACCTCATGTTTCTATTCTATATATGTTTTCAAAAGATTACATCTATAGGTCATGATAGGTCATGATAAATACAATACAATATTAGTATGATAGTAAATGTACATAATTGCTCAAAGCCCCATAAAAATAATAATATTGCTTTAAGTATTCATCATTTCAGCAAAATCTCCAGAAAGCGTAAGCGTGAGCCGAAAAAGAGGAAGAGAAATGTTGCGAAATTCAAAAGGCAAGCTGGAGAAGCCTATACGAGTACCAGAACTGGAAAAAGTGTATCTGGTAGAACTGTGAAGAAGATTAAAGACGGCAATAAATGTAGATTTAACTGTTTAAAAATAATTTCTTAAGAATAAAAGAAGCAAATACATGAGAAGTTCTGGTCTTTGGACGATGAAAGTAAAGTCCACTTCTATTCCGAATTCACAAAAAGAGTGGAAAAATCAAGGTGTCGAGGCAAAAACAACCCAAAGCCAAAGACCTACTCATACACATTCTATTTGAGATCAGGGGACTCGGCTGTCAAAGAAAGGGTCTGTAAGACATTCTTCCTAACAACACTCGATATTTCCAAAGCAGGAGTGTCTTACTTTTACTCCAACAGAAGATGTGTGGATACTGGGGTACCATTACCCCCCAAGAGTGGCGAATGGTCAAAGAAGAAAATGAATGAGGATCAAATAGGGCAAGTGAGATCGCACACTGAGTCTTTTCCAAAGATACCATCCCACTACTGCAGACAAGGCACCAATAAGGAATACTTGGAGAAAGCGCTCAATTTGACCAAAATGTGTGGCTTGTACAAAGACTGGTGTGCAGAGAATGATGCAGTACCTGTGTAACAACACAAGTACACAGAGATCTTCAATGACTACAACATTGGATTTATGGCTCCGAAAAAATCCAGATGTGACAAGTGTGAACTAGGCACGATAAACAATGAACTTCCGCCATTTGAAAAAGAGGGTTTGCAGATTCATGTTTTGTACAAAGAAATGGCGGACAAAGAACAAGAAAAGGATAGGAACGATAAAAGCAAAGCAGTGGTTTGTTTTGATCTAGAAAATGTGTTCAGCCTTCCTATCTCAGGCGCGTCTAACTTTTTCTACAAAAGGAAGCTTACGACGCTAAACAAGACGGCTCACCTGTCCTTGACCAAAAAATCATACTTTGCCATTTGGAATGAAGGTTATGGCAGCTGGGGTGGAAACAACATGGCAAGTGCTATAGTACGCACATGGGAGGAAATTATAGCTGAGCATCCAGGAATCAAGGACCTCACACTATGGTCAGATTCTTTGTCTGTCAAAACAGGTATAGCATTATAACACTGGCACTGTCCCTGTTTTTAAACAGACATCCAAACATCAACACAATAACTGTGAGGCTGGCCACAGCAACATACAAGAAGTCGACAACATCCAATCCGTCAAAGAACGCACCTGCGACATCAGGAAATCTTCAGCACTTTCGGACTTGCCAGAAAGCTGTCCACTATTAAAAAAAATTCCAAATCATCCAAATGACTGCATTTTTGGACTATCAAGCCAAGGCAAAGAAAGAATTTCAATTCAGTCGAGTACCTTATTGTCAAGTCGAAAGTCACGCGAGTGACAAGAGTGGTGTCATACAAATTACAACACAATTCTGCAGACTGGACCATTGTCAGTGTCAAGTTGACTCCAAGTAGGTCGACAAGAAAAGGTCAACAGGCTCGACAGCCACAGGAGATGACACTCAAGAAGTTGCCGAAACCAACTCTTAAGTCTTGAAACAAAGAAGGTCATCGGATCCATGCTGCAGTACATGCCTGAAGGCGAGAGAGAGACTTTTCTGCCGATGTCACACCCATTGGAGACCGTGTGTCCTCTGTCGAGACATTCACAAGGTAGAGTCTGCTTGCATCTGTAGCTATAAGTGAAGGAGAGCACAAGCAGGGAGTCTATCGAGACAAGTTAATGATCCCAAATACTGACATTTAAAATTCTTAACAACAGTATGTGCTGAGGCCTAGATCTAAGTGATATTGAGGGTGTTTCCGCAAAGGAAAAAAAAGTCATCTACATTCAGACCTAGACTGTCCGTAGATAAAAGTGTCAGACCTATGAAAGGTCAAATCATTGACGGTTTTTGGCTCATTGGCATTATAATTCTGTCACGATTAAGATTTAAACTATTGAGAGTTAGTAATATTTAAATAAAGAATTATGAAACAAGCCCCTTTGCCAATTATTTAACCATTTCTCAAAATAGATATCATCGTATGGGAAAATGATACTACAAGCATCATTGGGACAAGGTAAAAAAGCGAAGCCACATAATCAATAAGAACAAGTTAATCCTACCTATGCTGGTAAGATATATCGACCTCTTTTTTTTCCTTTAATTTGTCTATTTTTGTTGAATGGGAAGACTAATATCATCTTTTACAATACAGTGGACCTCGTTTGTAGCAACATCGGCCGTTAAGAAACCTCGGCCGTTAAGAAGGAACTTACAGGAACGCTTTTTATTCTTATTAAACGATAGTATTTGAACCCCTGCCTTAACGAACAAGGGATGCTCAGACCTCGGGCGTAACGAAGCTGTAGGCATTAAAGTTTAACTTAAGAGCATAACAATTTCTCCAAGTTGTGCCAAATTGAATCGTACAAGCGATACCCGAGGCAGCCTAGCTGAGCCAGGCCTATTGTGTGTGAATACAGGTAGAGGAGAGCGTAGCTATGCAGCGTGTCAGGGATGGGGAAGGGTGGGTGGGGAGGGCGGGGGCGTCCGCGTGGTGGGACAGGAATGATTCATGCTTTCAATACCGGCACATTTATTAGCTAACATTGCGGGGAGTCTGTGACTTGGTTGTGTGTGTGTGTGTGTGTGTGTGTGTGCAGTGATCAAGTTCCGTTCCTAGCGTATGGACCTTTGTCTTACCAATCCTTTGTGTTTATGCTAGATCTCATTCATTGTGAATCTATCGACCGGAGCGGTAACTTCGTTGTTTTGCTCATCAGTCATCACAGGTTTTTCACTAGTACAGTCCTAAATTTTTATTGAAAGATGGCATCAAATTATTCAAACAAAAGAAAATGTCTATCTTTTGACACTAAACTAAAGCTTATTGAAGAGGTCGAGAAAGGAACCAAAAGCAAAGCAGAATTGTGTAGAGAGCATGGCATTGCTCAAAGTTCTCTTTCAACTATCTTGAAAGACAAAGACAAAATAAGAGCTGCTGTCAACCAAGGAACTCGCCAGTTGAAGAAACAGCGCACATCGACATATCCTGACGTTGACAAGGCTCTTTTGATCTGGTTTCAACAAGCCAGATCAATGTATGTCCCAATATCGGGACCAATTTTGATTGAGAAAGGCGAGCAGCTGGCTCAGGAGCTTGGTCACACAGACTGCAAACTGAGCGGAGGATGGCTTGATCGGTTCAAACAGAGGCATGGAATTGTCTTCAAAACCATGAGTGGTGAAGCTGCATCAGCCAAGGACATCGACACATCGGAATGGGAGGCGACCTTGCAGAAAATCTTGGAGGATTACAACCCAAGAGACATATTTAATGCCGATGAGACGGGGCTTTTTTACAAGTGTCTACCAAGCAAGTCCCTGACGTTTCAAGGACAGGCCTGCAGTGGCCAGAAAGCTCCTAAAGAAAGAGTCTCTCTCTTGTGTGCGGCGAACATGGACGGGAGCGAAAAACTCCCGTTGCTAATGATCGGGAAATTCGGCCAGCCCCGATGTTTCAAAAGCATACGCACACTTCCTGTCACATATCGACATAACAAGAAAGCGTGGATGACCAGCTCTTTGTTTACGGAGTGGGTACAAAAACAAGACAGGCGTTTTCTGATGCAAGGCCGATCCGTTGCACTGGTATTGGACAACTGCAGTGCACACCCTCAAGTCATCAGTGGTCTCCGGGCTATCACCATGTTTTTTTTTGCCCCCAAACACGACATCCCGTCTCCAGCCTTGTGACCAAGGCATAATCAAGAATTTCAAGACCATCTATCGAAAACTGGTGTTGCAGAAGTTTATTTCTTCATTTGATGACACGGGCAGCACAAACGCACACTTGCAAATGTCCCTCCTGGATGCCTCAGTGATGGCAGCTGCCTCCTGGAATGAAGTGACCCCAGCCACCATCCAGAACTGTTTCAAGCATGCTGGCTTTGTTCGAGAGAGCACTGATGAGAGAGAGGAGCTACCACCGGTTGCAGACGAAAGTTTAACTTTAAGTGAGGTCTCCAACTTGTTTGAAAAGTTTGCAAGGATGACTGCCCCTGCCCCTCAAATGTCTGTACAAGACTTCATCAATATCGATGAAACAACAGAAACTTCGGCAGAAATGTCTTTGGCTGATATAGCCTCTTCTCTACAAGACACAGAACCAGAGGGAGAGGCTGCTGATGAGGAAGATGTCACTATTCCACCAGTGACAAGCAAGATGGCTTTGAAGGCCATAGAATCAGTGAAAACGTTCATGATGCAGCAGCAAGAATCTGAGACCTCCATCAAAGCCCTGAAACTTGCTATGTCATTGGGGAACTGCGTGGAACAAGTTGCTAACCAAACAAAGAAGCAGTCGACAATTGATGCCTTTTTCAGCCCTGTGAACAAGAACATGTAAACAGATTCTGCAAAGTAGGTAGACTGATAAAAACCCAACAGTCCTTTTCAGGACTCCTTTCTATTGGGCCGATGGCAGTCCCAAGCCTGCAACCTGGAAACAGGGAACTCAGAGGGGAAAGGAATTTTGCTACTATCTTACTAAAGGCTTGCGCTCTTCAGTTTATGCAGCAATCTTAGGAATTCGACATGAAATCTTCCAAATAACTTTAATTTTTTTCTTTACTCCACAACGACCTTGTCTGTAGCGAAACCTTGGTTATAACGAATTTATAGCTCAGTCCTATTGATTTCGTTACAACCAAGGTCCATGTGTAATAAATTAGAGTTCCATTGCAGGCTAGCATATCACTGTACAGAAAAAGCATTATGAATTAATTCGAGGACCTTACATGCAGTTTGGATTATTATTATATTAATAACAACAGCAATATATCTATTTAGGAAGTGCAGAAAGCACTAGGGGAAGACGGGCTAAAAGTCATCCGGGTTAAAAATCACTTTTGCTGTTTTTGCAAAACCAAAATAGCTACGTCTAAAATAAATGGTTTGTTTCGTCGTTTAGAATGGCCCAACTTTTCCTAAAAAGTTAAGGGAGATCACCCTAATCCATCTGAGAGAAATCCGCCAGAGTCGAAAGTTGATACCTCCATGTAAATTTTAAACTGATCTGGAAATCATCTTTTTCATTCAGGTGAGAGACAATTTTCATTATTTTAATAATATGTATAGACACCTAAAGATTGTATTAACTTTGTTTACCATTCGATTTAAGCTTTACTTTGTTAACTATGGTAAACCGTGTGATGTTTTAAAAAATGCCACTGGGGGCAAGAAGTCACTTTTTGATGGGGTAAAATGTCACGCTTTTCAGAAGACTGACTTTTTACCCTGGACATCAGGATGGGCAATAATCATCTTATAATCAAGTTTTATGGCTAAAAAAGCCTTTTAACTCATATGAGAAAATATCTACATCAACAATAAACCCTATTATCTCCAACTACAACATCTTCCCTTACCCAAACATCACACTTACACGTCTAGCGTCCTCCACTCCGTCCCTTCCCAAAGTATACGCCCACTCCCCGCCAAAACCGAAACAACTACCACCACCACAGCGCGTTCCCTGTGTTGAAATGTTTTTAAAAATTGTCTCGCACAGTTATGGTACTTTTTAATATACAGTACCGTTAGATGCTTATGGCTTTCTTTTTTATTTTTATATTTCAGATACTGCTTGCTCATGACGAGGAACTACAAGAATAAAACTGATCGAGGGACCTTCCGTAGCGAAACTATGATGGAAGCCGTAAAACTGGTGATTGGAGGAGCAAAAATCAAGCCAACAGCCAGGGATTTTGGACTTAATTATAATACATTAAAAAGTTATGTCCAAATAAAACAAAAAGAAGGACATTTGGAGAAAGCTTCCTTCGGGTACTCTTCACACAGAAAAGTTTTGACTGATGAAATTGAAAATGATCTCGTGCAATACTCAATTAAAGCTTCCAAGATCTTTTATGGACTCACTCTAGTTGAAATGCGACGTCTAGCGTATAAATGTGCCATCGCAAACAATATAAAGGTGCCACCATCCTGGACAGAAAATGAAATGGCAGTTGAAGACTGGGCCGAACGCTTCATGAAAAGACACCCCATGATTAGATTGAGGATTCCTGAAGCAAGTTCGTTGCAAAGGATGGAATTCTTTCACAAGCATAATGTAAACAATTTTTATGACAACTTGATAACTGTGATGAAGGAGAAATCATTTTCACCAGACCGCATCTATAATTGTAATGAAACGGGTGTCACAACCATTCAGAGGCCAACTAAACAAATCGCAGAGACTGGGGCAAAGAGAGCAGGATCTATGATGTCCCAGGAAAGAGGTGCTCTTGTTACTGTTTGTTGTTCCGTCAACGCTATCAACAGCATGATACCGCCATTTTGTGTCTTCCCAAGAGTTCGCACCCTAGATGAGTGGAAATAAAACCTACCTACTGGCAGTGCGGGTGAAGGTCACCCAAAAGCATCAGGATGGATGACCGCCGAAAACTTCCTTTCTTTTTTGAATCATTTTTTCAAAATACCCCAGACCAACTTATGAGAAGCCAGTCCTTTTGCTTCCTTCAACTGTGCTTCCCACATCAGTCTTAAAGCCATAGACTTCTGCAAATCAAATAATATTACCCTGCTGTCATTCCCACCACATTGCTCCCATGAGCTTCAACCCCTCGACAAAAGTGTTTACGGCCCACTAAAAACCTATTATAACCAAGCAGCAGATAACTAAACGAGGAACCCCTCGAATGTTGGGAAAATAATGACATTGACATTACACACATTACCCCAACTTATCAGCTATGCTTTCGAAAAAGGTGATGTTTCTGAAAACATAATTTCTGGTTTTCGAAACACTGGCATTTTCTCTTTAGACAGGCATGCCATACCAGATGACAAATTTCTTCTGTCTTTCTCGACCGACCGTCCAATGTCCATTGAAGAACCAGTGGGTCAGAGTCAACCTCAAGTCTCCTGTGAAGAAGGACAAGAAACTTCAGCTGCTAAGGATGCGCCAATTGCATCTACCTCTGGTATTACACCTGCTTCAAAACAATCTTTTTAGTCAAACAATTCAAATGCACCAAGCGCAAAATCGCCAGAAGAAATCCGCCCTTTCCCGCAAGCAGCTCCACGTGAACCTGGACAATTAAAAAGAAAAGCAGGAAAGTCGCTCATTTATCCTTCAACACCAGTGAAAAAGATGCTGGAAGATGCCAAGGCAAAACGAAAACCAGAAGCGAAACGAGAAACTAGATCTTGTTTTGGAATCCTCCTCAGATTCGGATAGTGACAATGACGATGATCAAATTATTTGTGACGATAGTAGTGACATTTCAACGTGTTCTAAACAGATGGATCGAGGGGATGAAAATGAAAGTGTCAAAGATCCAAATTTAGAAGAATTAAAAGAAGGAGATTATGTTTTGGTTAACTTTGATTGCAAAAAAAAACAACAACCCAGTATTACATTGAGCAAGTTGAAAGCGTTACATTGAAAACTCAACAATTGATGCTTTATTTTTAAAACCAAAACCATCAAAACAAGGACAAATGCTTTTTTATTTCGCAGAAAAAGTTGATGCATCAGAAGTACCATTGACTGATGTTCTTTACAAGCTACCTAAGCCATCCAGTGGAGGCACAAAACGCACTGGGGATATTTTCACCTTTAAAACAGGTGTATCGAGGACGGAGAATATAATGTTCTGTAGAGTGACTTTTTTTCCCCAGCTAAATGACTTTTTACTCCGACTAGGGGTAAAAAGTCACTTTCTGAACACTTTTAAATAACGCCAATTTTTTATTAAAATTTTTTAATGAAAATATTTTCTGTTGTGTTCGAAAAAATGAATGCTATTTTACCAAATAAATTGTTGATTAAATAGTATAATGATTTTTTTCGAATTCAAACAATTTTTTGTTTTATAGGAATGAATGTTCAAAAAGTGCTTTTTAGCCCTGCCTTCCCCTACATGACATTAAGTATTTTTAACAGAAATTTGTTGTGTGGTTTATGTAAGGTCTTCAATAAAACCATCAGGCTTTCTCAGATTTTGATTTTTTGCATTAACATTTTAAAAAGATTCTTGCAATTCTATTTTTTCTTTCAATACAGATGTTTCTTGTGAGTGCGATATCAAAGTTGAGAAGTGGCTTGCTTCATGCCCAGCCACTATATCAATGGCAATTACAGTTTTATTGGATATGTATGCTTTAAAATTTTACACACTTATATAAACCCGACGTATAAGAAGAACACTCCTGTATAGACCAAATTTTCGAAAAACCCCAATTTACCCCAATTACCCCAGTTACCCCAATTCAACAGGTGTGCATTGTAGAATGTTTTATTTATTAATTCCTGTAAAGGATTGTATACAGTATTATCTTTGCTGATTCATGTTATTTTTGAATGCTACACTCCTGCATGTGACAACACAGGCGTATAATGTCTGTATCACCGACAAGTATTATAATTCACTACGCAACGGAGATACAGGAATTTGCCATTGAAGGTACTCCTTGATTTTCGCACAAGGGCCTTAACGTCAGATGCATTTTTCGTTGTTGCATTCTTTGTCCACAGTGTGTACATTCTTTCTATGTCTGCATTTTGCACCACCACTGTTGATATGTCTGTTTCTGTGATACCAAGTATGGCTTTAATCAGCACATCAAGTAAATAAAGCTTCAAAAAGGACATGATGTTCTTGTTAGTTATACGTACATGTTTTTCATTCTTTTGTTTTAACAACATTTTTTTATCATGCAATTTGACAAAATGGTGAAGTTTTTTGCCTCTCCTGAACAATTTACAAAATCTTGCTTACAGGAGTGTTCTCATACGTCGAAATAATCTGATCAATCAAGGATTTTCATGAAAGATTATTTGTTAGTAATTAAAGATTCTGACGAATGAATAGGCAACATGCCTTGAAATGCTTTTTTATGCCTTAATTTAAACGTTAAAGATAAAAAAAATAATTCATATGCTTATGAGGTAAAGGAACTTTAAATATTCAGCTTTCTGAGTTAAAAGATCACTTATCAATAATAATAGACAAAATGATAAACAAAATAATATTCCCAACTCTCTCATTTTGCTTTGGTAATTGTGAAATTACTTTGTATTGGATGCTGATTTCCAGGTTTCAACAGAGAAAATTTCGCCATCAGTCCAATCAGATGCTGATGCCGTATCTTTTCCCAAACTGAGCCACCAACAATCAAGCATTGATGACGTAACATTAGACAGTGACAACGACTAATACAATCCTGAACCAGATGCAGTGGATCTTAATTGTAAAAAAATCGGATTTAACAAAATCTTGTCCTCAATGAAAGAATTTGAAGAGGTGCTTTTCTTTTTTATATTTTAATCTTAATACATGTAATAGCATTTCTCTAATTACAAATAGAACCTATAAATATCTAGGACAATGCGATGATTAAAAAAAAAAAAAAGATATAAGATATAACCAGTTCCCAGAAATGAGCTCAGTAAGACGTGTGTTAAGTTTGTTAGATAAAAATCTTAATACAGTTTGATCTTGCACAGAAAAAGTGGATTGTAGTTCCATTAGATAGATCTGCCACTGCGATTTCCAAAACTTGGTAAAGATGAAAGTGTGGTCAAGGCTATAATAGTGCAGTATTATTTTTATGGGATGGAGGCTAGCAATCCAATGGTCACTGAACAGACGCACTAAATCTGACACTTAGAGAGGACAAATAATTTAGAAGCTACAGGTATGTGCGAATCATTTTCACAACAGTGTCCTTACGACACCACTATAGTGGAATAAAAAGGGTTAGGAATGTTAAAAATGGACAAATAGCATTGTTAATAAGGAACTGGATTGTAGTGAGTTTTTAGTTAATAATAATAATAATAATAATAATAATAATAATAATAATAATAATAATAATAATAATAATAATAATAATAGTAAACTTTTACAATTATTTCTTGAAAAGCTAAGACTACATATAATAGTATAAATTATTTTTGTGAATTTCAGTTTCAAAAGCTCAATCAAGAACAGAGAGTGATGGCTATATCCTTAACAAGAAGCAATACTGCACATTTTGTAGTAAAGGTCAGCTGAGCCTTGCCAGGCACATAGCACAAATACATAAATCTGAGAGAGATGTTGCACTAATGTTGTCATACAAAACATCCGATAATAATGAGCAATACCAAAAGATTTTGACAAGGTTAAGATGCAAAGGAAATTTTAAGCACAACATTAAAACTTTGAAAGAAGGAGGGAGAGATATCCTCAATGTGAAAAGACCCACAAAAATGAGAAAAATCTCCGAATTCTTACCATGCCCACATTGCTGCGGGTTTTACCATAAGGCCGAGCTTTGGAGGCATGCAAAGAAATGCAATCTAAAAAAAGCAAATTAGGAGAAAAGTGAAAAATCTGTGCCAAGGCAGGCCATGCTGTTTTTGGAATCTGCACGTCTGCCATCTGGAAACGGGACATCTGAAAGTATGAGGGAGCTGATGACTGCAATGCGGCAAGATGACCCAAGTTATAAAGCCATACAAGATGAACTTGTCTGCCGATTCGGAGAGGCCTTGTTGCAGAAATATGGTCCAGGGAAAAAGAATGATGTTGCAAAAAGAATGCGGCAGCTCGCCCGTTTGCTTATCGCCATTCAAGAAATGAATAATTTGGGGAAATAGAGACATGAAATTTAACATTTCATGATTTAATCAGCAGCAAACATTTCGACCTTTGTGTGGAAGCTCCATCTATTCCGTGTGGATTAATAAAAACACAGGCCACAGGAGAGCATATGAAAAGCCTTCGTTGGCTCTGAGGCTCGGCACTCCTTGAAAAAGCTTGCCATTATTAAAAGGGGACTTTGTTTGAAAAGAGATGAAATGGCTCAAGTCGACGAAGCGAAAACGTTTGAAAAACTTAATGATGAATGGACTGATAAAGTGTCAACAAATGCCCTAAATACTTTGAAAAGAAGAAAAGATCAAAACATTGAGCAGTTACCAGAGACAGAGGACCTATTATAACTGAAATCTCACCAGGAAGAGGTAATAAAAAAAGCTGTGGAAGACTTGGAGGCTTTCCCTAACTATTACACATGGAGAATGTAGGCACAAAATGATCTTGCAAGACTGATTATTTTCAATAAGAGACGAGCTGGTGAAGTTGCTGAGCTGACAATGGCACCATACAAGGATCGACCAAATTGGAAAAGCGTGGGTCACTCTGCAATTACAGCAACCCTAGAAACATTGGAGAAAAAGCCTTTAGAGAAGACATCTTGTTATAGTCCCAGGAATAAGGAGTAGAAAAGTCCCCATTCTGCTGCCCCAGGATGTTTTACATGCAATGGAGCTACTCATGAATACTAGAGAACAAGTTGGCATTCCATCTGGATATGCATACTTCTTTTCTTCACGTTCAAGAAATGGATTTTTGGCTGGATGGCAAGCAGTAAATGCCTCATCAATGGAAGCTGGTCCGAAGAAACCTGAGCTTGTGACATAGATCTACAAAATGTAGAAAATATACTTGCAACCAAAACTCAGTTATTTGTCTTAGGTCCAACTGAGGTAGAATTTCTTGCCAATCATATGGGACATTGAGTCAACATACACAAAGAACATTAAGGCTGAAATTATACTACCACGCACAACTGAAGTGCGCCGCGAAAAAAGTCGTGCCCTCCTCTTTATTTCCTATCGCTGATTTCACTGACACGACTAGACGTGAGGAGTCGGGAGAACCCAAAAAGACGTGCGTGCCTGCAGCACTTCTCTTGTGTGTGCGGACAGGCCCGCCCTGCTATCGGAGTGTTCCGTCACTTCGGGACGATCAGGAATATCAAGCACTGCTTGACAATTTTGGGCCGTCCCGGGCCACTCCCGGTGACTCCTTGAAATTGATACTTCGCGAGGTAAAAATAAAATACTTTTTTTTTTCACCAAATTAAAAATCTAAGTCGATATTCGTGATCAGCGTACTCGAATTAGTCAATCCATCGCGTAAAAAACATTTTTCATTCATTGGTTTTAAAAATAACGAAAAATCTGGACATAAAAATCGTGTGTGTGTTTATATGCGACATGGTAGTGTGAAACAGGGCTTGTGGTTTGCATACATTCCTGCTAGGCCTACACAGTTGTTACATTCCTGCTAGGCCTACACAGTTGTACCCAAGTGTGTGCTGCATTTTCAGTATATATTTTGCTTATTAAGAAAACCTATTTTTTAAGAGATTATATACTGTTTGATTTCAATCAGATTCACACTATGGCAACGTGGTCAAAATAATCAGTTGTAAGCTTCATTGAAGCGTATAGGAAACATGAGTGCCTATGGAAAATAAAATCAAAAGATTATTCCAACAAATTATTACGAGAGAAGAGTTATAAGACACTAGTGGAACATTGTCAAAAATTTTAAGCTACTGCAGACAAAGAGTTTGTTGTTAAAAAAATCAGCAACTTAAGAAACGCGTACAGGAAGCAGCTGAAAAAAATTCGTTCTTCCAAGCTGTTTGGAGCAGGGACAGAAGACATTGTAGATCCAACACTCTGGTATTTCGAGTTGTTGGATTTTCTCCAAGCTGTCTGGAGCAGGGACAGAAGACATTGTAGATCCAACACTCTGGTATTTCGAGTTGTTGGATTTTCTCCAAGCTGTGTGGAGCAGGGACAGAAGACATTGTAGATCCAACACTCTGGTATTTCGAGTTGTTGAATTTTCTCCAAGCTGTCTGGAGCAGGGACAGAAGACATTGTAGATCCAACACTCTGGTATTTCGAGTTGTTGGATTTTCTCCAAGCTGTGTGGAGCAGGGACAGAAGACATTGTAGATCCAACACTCTGTTATTTCGAGTTGTTGGATTTTCTCCAAGCTGTCTGGAGCAGGGACAGAAGACATTGTAGATCCAACACTCTGGTATTTCGAGTTGTTGGATTTTCTCCAAGCTGTCTGGAGCAGGGACAGAAGACATTGTAGATCCAACACTCTGGTATTTCGAGTTGTTGGATTTTCTCCAAGCTGTGTGGAGCAGGGACAGAAGACATTGTAGATCCAACACTCTGGTATTTCGAGTTGTTGGATTTTCTCCAAGCTGTGTGGAGCAGGGACAGAAGACATTGTAGATCCAACACTCTGGTATTTCGAGTTGTTGGATTTTCTCCAAGCTGTCTGGAGCAGGGACAGAAGACATTGTAGATCCAACACTCTGGTATTTCGAGTTGTTGGATTTTCTCCAAGCTGTGTGGAGCAGGGACAGAAGACATTGTAGATCCAACACTCTGGTATTTCGAGTTGTTGGATTTTCTCCAAGCTGTTTGGAGCAGGGACAGAAGACATTGTAGATCCAACACTCTGGTATTTCGAGTTGTTGGATTTTCTCCAAGCTGTGTGGAGCAGGGACAGAAGACATTGTAGATCCAACACTCTGGTATTTCGAGTTGTTGGATTTTCTCCAAGCTGTGTGGAGCAGGGACAGAAGACATTGTAGATCCAACACTCTGGTATTTCGAGTTGTTGGATTTTCTCCAAGCTGTGTGGAGCAGGGACAGAAGACATTGCAGATCCAACACTCTGGTATTTCGAGTTGTTGGATTTTCTCCAAGCTGTCTGGAGCAGGGACAGAAGACATTGTAGATCCAACACTCTGGTATTTCGAGTTGTTGGATTTTCTCCAAGCTGTGTGGAGCAGGGACAGAAGACATTGTAGATCCAACACTCTGGTATTTCGAGTTGTTGGATTTTCTCCAAGCTGTTTGGAGCAGGGACAGAAGACATTGTAGATCCAACACTCTGGTATTTCGAGTTGTTGGATTTTCTCCAAGCTGTGTGGAGCAGGGACAGAAGACATTGTAGATCCAACACTCTGGTATTTCGAGTTGTTGGATTTTCTCCAAGCTGTGTGGAGCAGGGACAGAAGACATTGTAGATCCAACACTCTGGTATTTCGAGTTGTTGGATTTTCTCCAAGACCAAGAAACGCAGCGATCAGCAGTGTCAAATATTCAGCTAACATTTGACTGGCAAGAGCAAGTGAACATAGAAGAGGTAAGTAAATCATGAATTGACATTCTTTCGTTTTCTCAGTTCCTTTTTTTGTGGTGCTGTTTTTAATGTGAAATGGTTAGGTTTTAACTGCATGCTCACTTAATAACAAAATTAAACTTTGATGAGATAAATACAATTTGATTCAACTATGAATGTTTTAGGGTAAGCTACAAAGGCAAAATGATTTAATGGTTTGTTTAAATATAATGTATTCACAGCTCTCTTGGAATGTTTATAAAGCTAAAACACAAAGACTATTCTGAATACATTGAAAAAAAAAAGATGCAGAAGGCATTAAGAACTAAACGATTTATTCTTTTGAATTTATCAATTTATTAAGAAACATAATTAATGTCATTGTAAAAGTAACAGTATAATTTGCAATTATTTCTGTTCGCACCAAGCGAGCTACATGTATTGTTTACTATGTATTATATAATTAACATTATTCTAAACCAGAGATTAAAGTTAAAGTATAAGCACTAAATATTATGTCATTTTAGCCCTATATACTAAACAAAGGCATATCTTTGTTGCCAAGGTACACGTCCTTCATTGTTGAAATAAACCGTAAACTCATCTCTCACATGTTTGGCCTCTTGAGATGGATTTCTTGCTTTGCCGCTGGCGAGGGAAGCAATTTGAGATTCTCCGGCTCGAAGGCCATCATTTATCTCATGTGTTATGGGATCCTCGTTGTCTAGACATTCAGTTGGGGTATAGATTGTACTTGCCGTTTTCCTTAGGAAATTGTGCGATGCACAGCAAGCCAAAACTACTGAGTCAATATTTTTAGGCTGAAGACTGATCTGTGACCGAAGAACACCGAACCTTGCGACCAGGATCCCAAAGACATTCTCAACTACTCGGCGGGCACGTGATAAGCGGTAGTTGAAAATGCGCTTCTCGTTTGTGTCCAAAACTCTTATGTTGTAAGGCTTCAAAAAGTCATCACGAAGTGCGAAAGCTTCGTCTGAAATAAAGACGTATGGCAGGCCATTGCTGGGGTTTGTAGGAGGAAGATTCAGTTCGCCTTGTAGCAACTTGTTATAGAAGTCAGTGTATTCTATAACTCCGCCATCAGAGACCCGGCCGTTGGTGCCAAAACTCAAGTAGAGTATTTCATAGTTAGCATTAGCTACAACCATCAGTACCATGCTGTTGAAGCCCTTGTAATTGTAGTAGAAAGAGCCGGAGCCCGGGGGAGGCATTATAGCCACATGTTTGCCATCTACAGCACCGAGACAATTTGGGAATTGCCATTTCTCTTGGAAGAGCTGCGCTTCTCGTAACCACTCCTCCTCACTAGCAGGAAACTGAAACAATAGATGATATATGATCTAATTAATCAAAATGTATGCATTTTAGTTTTGTCTCTAAATGTCCACACGAGCATCATTTCAAGAATTTTCATCCATTATTTCAATAATAAACTTATTCCTCAGGAGAGTGCTCTCGGTCAAGAGGATATTGAGATAGATGTTGTCAGCCCCAGCCCTCAGAATCTGGCATTAAGTGAGAACCCTCATGCAGCTGCTGCTACTCCTGCCCGCACCCCAAGCACCAGCGCCAGCACAAGCAGAAGTGCCAAAAGAAAGGCACCTGCAGACACGGCCAGTGAGATACTCACTCTTGCCCGAGAAAGGCTGCTCAACGCACCACAAACAGCTGTACGTGAGGGAGACAGATTTGACTCTTTCGGTATAGCTATTGCCGACAAACTCAGGAGCGTGTCGCATGAACAGAATATCCATGCCCAAAAGCTAATCTCAGACGTTCTGTATGAAGCTGAACTAGGCTCACTCTCTAGGGGCACAGTTATTTACAACAGAGCCACCCCGGTCCTGCAGCCTGAACCCCAAGCAAATAATTACACCTATGACGTATACCAGACATATGAATAAATTACCAGAACAAACAATTATTAGCTCATGTGTTTACAAAGATCTTTAATAATGAAAAATGAAAAAAAATAATAAAATCGCATCTCTTTTTATCATACCACTCCTTCTCCACCCACTTTTTGTTCTTGTTATTGTTCCTCGTCCTCGCTTTTTTTTTCTACTGGAGATGGAATATTTAGTTCTACCTGTGTTTTTTCTTTCTCCATTTTTTGCTGAACTTTCGAGATGTTTTATGCTAAAGCTTAGTGGGCATCAGCAAAATAATGTGTAGATTGATACAGTGGCGTAATCAGTGGATAAATGTTTGATTAAAATTATGTGGATTAGCATACGGGAATAAACCTAGTTCAAGCTTATTTAAAGGCACTCACCTTCATGTATTCTTTGACAAGACAGGAGCTGATGGCCCGACATGTTTCTGGTATTATTTTACACAATGCAGATGGCGATATGCAAGTCGAAAACTGCAAGTCTTGATATTTTCTGCCGGTGGCTAAAAAGCGTAGAGTAGCTGTCAGTCTCTCATGTGGACTTATTGGCTCACGCATTACCGTGGATTGCTTCTCAATCAAAGGTCCTACCAAGTCCAAAAGATGCACGTAGGTTGACTCATCCATTCTCAGATAATTTCTGAAGTCGTCAGGGTAAAACCGAAGTTCGTTGAGTAAATTTGTGTGTGTGTGTATGTGCGTCTTTTTTTAAGCCATTCTTTCGCCCAAATTGATCTAGATCGGCTTTTAGATCTTTCTTTATGAATTGCAATTACACATAAAGCTAGGACATCATCTAGAACGTTGTCTGTCATTTTCATGAAATGCACTCGAGTTTCTCACTACATCCTATACAAAATAGACTGCGGTTTGGCCTAGTGCACACAGCCGCGCGGGAGACAAAACCCCACATGTAAATGCTATGAGCCGGCGGGACAATCTCGCGGATTCGACTAGCGGGGGAAAACCCGTCTAGGGCCATCCCGTGGTGCCAAATTGAGTGGATCCGCCCGTACGTCTAAATTGGTCATTAGCTAAACTCAGGAAACAAGGAAAATCCGCCTACTACAAGAATGGCACTTTGATAATACAAGATCCATCAGCTGAGAGAAACAACAAAATTACCGGAGATGCCTCTTGCAGCCCTGATAGAGACAGTCGTCGCTACGTTCAAGCCTATTGACGCGGACAACAACAACAGCAAGAACAACAACAACAACAACATCAACAAGAACAACAACAACAACAGAATAGGAGCGGACACCAGCAAGAAAGGGCCACCCGCCAACCCCGTCAACCAAATGAATAGCAAAACGCGGGTTTCTTGCCCAACATCGGCATTGTTTCCTACAATGTTGAAGGACTTCTGAACAAGACTGACGATGAAAGCTTTTTTTCTATGCTACATAAATTTGACATAATATGCCTTTTAGAAACTTTTATGACTGAAGACGTCCTACCTGCCAACATATTAAGCCAGTATAAGAGATATTTTACACCGGCCAAAAAACTGTCAAAACACGGAAGATGCTCTGGCGGAGTCATTGTATTTGTGAAACCCTCAAAAACTGTGTGTTAGAGATTAAGTGTAAACTAGACAATGTGATTACTTTAAAACTAAATAATCACATAGGAAAGAACAGAAGTAACGATGCAATCATTATTGTACCCATTCATAAGAAGGGAGATGTAGACGATTGCAATAATTACAGTCCAATCTCTCTAACATCATTAGTCTCTAAGATCTATACACATATTTTAAATCAAAGACTGACAAAACTCGCCACTTCCCTCGAAATAATACCAGAAGAACAGGCGGCATTCAGAAAAAAGTATTCCACTGCAGACCATATATTTACTCTTTACGCCATGATCTTAAAGCAATTCTCTCGAAACAGAAAACTGTACGTGGCATTTATTGACTATAAAAAATGTTTCGACTCCATTAACAGAGATGCACTTCTCAACAGTCTTAAACGTTACGGAGTCTCGGGAAAAATATTTGCGGCCATAAGAGGAATATAGTAACGTATCATCAGCTGTGAGAAATAATCACGAAATAACTGATTTCTTTGATTGTCCAGTAGGTTTAAAACAGGGATGCCTCTTAAGCCCGTTGCTGTTCAGTATTTTCATCTCAGAGTTAAGTCGTAACATAAATACAGAAACAAGACATGGTATCCAATTGTTACCTAACATGAATACTATACACCATTTGCTTTTTGCTGACGATGTAATACTGGTCTCAGATTCTGTTACGGGTCTCCAGAATAAGCTAAATGTTTTGTATAGCCAATCAAGGAGACTAGGCTTGCATGTTAATAAAGATAAAAGTAAAATCGTGATTTTCAGAAAGGGTGGTTACCTAAGCAAGCATGAAAACTGGACTTATGGAAATACAAAATTAGAGATTGTAAATTCATACAAATACCTTGGTATTGATTTCTCAACACAAATGAGCCTCACAAATTGCGTTACAGACCTAGTCACTAAAGCCAAGAAAGCAAGTTTCTGTATTATAAAATCACTGAAAAGATTAGCATGCAATGACCTTAAACTTTTCGACTCTAAGGTAGAACCTATACTTGCTTACGGGAGTGAATTATGGGGCTTGCAGGAACACTTACCTATTGAACAAGTACATACAACAACGCTGAAGCAATTCTTAAAGGTGTCAATCCACTCTTCAAATACTCTACTTTATGGTGAAACAGCAAGATACCCATTGTATGTTAACCACAAAATATGTTGTGTAAAATATTGGCTGAAATTGCTGAAAATGCATGAGACAAGAATTCCCAAACAAGCATATAAGATGATGAGAAGAATGAGTGAGAAGAATGTTAATTCGTGGATAACTGATTTGAAATATTTTCTGTATTCAAATGGTTTTGGATGTGTATGGCTATTTCAGAGTGTTGGAAATGAAAAAGCATTTTGTAATTCACTTAAAGACTATGTGATGTATTTAAGCAAAGTTGGTATGGAAAATTAACCTCAGATCCTCACCTACATTTCTTCTCATCATTTAAATCTATGATCTACCTAAATTCATTCCTTTTACATAGAACCTTACCTTTCTCGCTACAAACAACACTAATAAGATTCAGGCTAGGTGTATCGAATATACTATGTCATAGATACAAGTATTCCAACAATATAAATATACATTTATGCCTTCTATGTAAAAAGGATATTGAAGATGAACACCATATATTATTAGTTTCCAAGATATACGACAATTTGCGCTTGACATACCTACCTGAGAAATTTCTGAAAAACAGATGCACGTTCAATTCAAGCCTTCTTATGCCAAACGAAAATTACCAATTCCACGTCGCGAAATATTTGTATCATTCCATTAAACTTGGAGATCACTTTGTGAAGATGGATTCTGAGAGTGTTTGAGAAGAGCAAATTGTGTATGTTCTATGTTAATGTTACTGAGATGTAAAAATGTAAAATGTTAATCTAAATTGTTTAATTTTATTTTATGTTTGTGAAGGGTGAGAAACCCAACAAATAAACAATCAATCAATCAATCTCTTTCAATCTCTCTCTCTCTCTCTCTCTCTCTCTCTCTCTCTCTCTCTCTCTCTCTCTCTCTCTCTCTCTCTCTCTCTCTCTCTCTCTCTCTCTCCCTCCCTCTCTCTCTCTTTCTCTCTCTCTCTCTCCCTCTCTCTTTTCTTTGTCTCTAAGTTACATCCATACACAATCTTTCTCTTTTTGTTTGTGTATGTCTCTCTCTATTATTTTGAACTTTCAGAGAATGACTTGAAGAAGCGATGGACAAATCTTCGGGATTATTTCCAGAGATCCCACAAAACCAGGATCTGCTGGTGGCAAGAGCAAAAAGTATCCTTTATGAGAACATGAGATCTCTCATTCCCTCCTTAAGCGACCGACAGACCACAAGCAATTTGCCCCCAATACATGATACAGAGACTGCCACCTGTGATCCTCCCATGAGGTCCCAAGCGTAGACAAGATCAGAGTTTTTCGAACAAGAGGCTCTGCAGCTGCAGCCGTCAGCAGCTCTCGGTGCAGAAGCATCGCCTGAGCCCGGCCGAGCTCGACACCAGCAGCTTCAACATCTCGGCGCCCAATGTTCCCCCAGCAGAGTGGTCCAAATAGACTAGCCAAACTGAATGACATCGATCAGAAAATGCTCAAAACAATACAAACAGTAAGTGACAGCGCTGCATCAAAAGAAAGAGACCCGGATGAACTTTTTTAAAAAGCCTCATGCCGCAAGTAAAGCTGTTGAACACAACAGATAAGATGCTTTTTAAAAGTGAGGTGATGGTGACCTTGCACAGGTACGTAGAACGTACCTCTGCCGCTAATTCCCCGACAGAACGTGCCTCTGCCGCTAATTCCCCGACAGAACGTACCTCTGCCGCTAGATAGGAACTGGACATCACAGTGCAGGCACCTCTAAGCCTGAGTACACGACTGCATCAGAAAACATTTTCGATGATAATTAACACCAATGTTACAGTCAATACTCACATTACTAAAAAAGACCATTACATTTTCATTCTTTTAAGTATTATGATTTTATGTTAGTGCGCAAAGTCTTGTTTCCTTTATCTTTTTTCACAATGTGACAACTTCACAAAAGAGATTACTCAGTTAAAATGTCACCATTACGAGACATGTAGCATTGTCGTTAAAATGTTGTGGGTTTTACGACCATGTTCTAATTTTCCTGGTCATAATTATTCAAATCTTAATGGTTGTTATTATGATGGTTAATTGAACTTCATAATTATCGTTCTTTGTGTTCACTTCGTAAAATACCTAATAAAACCTGCAGAGAAGAAAATGGTTCACTTTGATATCTATTGATTCTAAAAGCATCGTTACGTGCATTACATTTATAAGCATAGTCCTACCTTAGTGTAATCACCAGGCGCTCTTTTGGTGACAGGGATTTCCCGAAGTTTGTCTCTCTTTTTTTCAATATGGCGGAAACTTTCTCTTGCAATTTGTTGAACGTCGCAGGTTTCATGCGAATGTACGCCAAACATTTTGTTTCATCGTTTAAAACTTCGACCATCAAATGGTGATATTCACCACAGGTTTCACGTTGCTGATAAATAGAATGTACCCAGTAGCTCCTGTGATTCCGCCTTCTTCTCCTCACCCAAAATAGGAGCATAACAGCTGTTGCTTCCATAACAAAAGAAACTCTCAGAGGCTGTTCTGATCAATAAGGTCTAGATTAGATCTAATCTATATATAAAATGCATTTACCATTTAAGGTGGACATAAAACTTGTTGATTGTGAAACCTAAATTATTTTAGATCTAAATCTAGAACAATTTATGCAATCACTTTATATCTGCGCATCCTGTGATTTCATTGCATCAAATGATGGATTAGATAGTGATGTTAGCTTGTCAGATAGTGACAGTGATGGACTAGATAGTGATGTTAGCTTGTCAGATGGTGACAGTGATGGACTAGATAGTGATGTTAGCTTGTCAGATAGTGACAGTCATGGACTAGATAGTGATGTTAGCTTGTCAGATGGTGACAGTCATGGACTAGATAGTGATGTTAGCTTGTCAGATAGGGACAGTGATGGACTAGATAGTGATGTTAGCTTGTCAGATAGTGACAGTCATGGACTAGATAGTGATGTTAGCTTGTCAGATGGTGACAGTCATGGACTAGATAGTGATGTTAGCTTGTCAGATAGTGACAGTGATGGATTAGATAGTGATGTTAGCTTGTCAGATAGTGACAGTCATGGACTAGATAGTGATGTTAGCTTGTCAGATAGTGACAGTGATGGACTAGACAGTGATGTTAGCTTGTCAGATAGTGACAGTGATGGACTAGATAGTGATGTTAGCTTGTCAGATAGTGACAGTGATGTTAGCTTGTCAGATAGTGACAGTGATGGACTAGATAGTGATGTTAGCTTGTCAGATAGTGACAGTGATGTTAGCTTGTCAGATAGTGACAGTCATGGACTAGATAGTGATGTTAGCTTGTCAGATAGTGACAGTGATGGACTAGATAGTGATGTTAGCTTGTCAGATAGTGATAGTGATGTTAGCTTGTCAGATAGTGACAGTGATGGACTAGATAGTGATGTTAGCTTGTCAGATAGTGATAGTGATGTTAGCTTGTCAGATAGTGACAGTGATGGACTAGATAGTGATGTTAGCTTGTCAGATAGTGACAGTGATGGACTAGATAGTGATGTTAGCTTGTCAGATAGTGACAGTGATGGACTAGATAGTGATGTTAGCTTGTCAGATAGTGACAGTGATGGACTAGATAGTGATGTTAGCTTGTCAGATAGTGACAGTGATGGACTAGATAGTGATGTTAGCTTGTCAGATAGTGACAGTGATGGACTAGATAGTGATGTTAGCTTGTCAGATAGTGACAGTCATGGACTAGATAGTGATGTTAGCTTGTCAGATAGTGACAGTCACTCCGCTCCTTCTTCTGAGAGCGACAGCGGAGATGAAATTGCTCCCTCTCCGAGAAAGAAAAGCAAAGTGAAGTCCTCAAAGAAACCAAAAGAAGGTCCTAAAACCTCGCTTCGTTTATTTGTGGAGGATGCAGATAGTGAGGATGACATCCCCCTTGCCCAAATAAGAGATGCAATAAGAGCTAAAGAGTTTGAAGAGGCTGAGGATGAACTGATTCGATGTCTTGACACACCAATGTGGGCAAACATCCCATTTGAAAAACCCAATGCAACATTTGGTGGCTCCGAGGAGATTGTGGATGAAGTGAAAGGGCCAATCTCTTATTTCAAGGCGCTGGTAACAGATGAAGTAATGGAGCATGTGGCAGAGCAAACTAATCTGTACTCAGTGCAAGAGGATGGAAAATCAATGGCCACGTCCAGAATGGAAATAGATCTGTTCATTGGCTGGTATCTGCGGATGGAATGGCCACGTCCAAAGTGGAAATAGATCTGTTCATTGGCTGGTATCTGCGGATGGGATGGCCACGTCCAGAGTGGAAATAGATCTGTTCATTGGCTGGTATCTGCGGATGGGATGGCCACGTCCAAAGTGGAAATAGATCTGTTCATTGGCTTGTAGCTGCGGATGGGATGGCCACGTCTAAAGTGGAAATAGATCTGTTCATTGGCTTGTAGCTGCAGATGGGATGGACACGTCCAAAGTGGAAATAGATCTGTTCATTGGCTGGTATCTGCGGATGGGATGGCCACGTCCAAAGTGGAAATAGATCTGTTCATTGACTTGTAGCTGCGGATGGGATGGCCACGTCCAAAGTGGAAATAGATCTGTTCATTGGCTGGTATCTGCGGATGGGATGGCCACGTCCAAAGTGGAAATAGATCTGTTCATTGGCTTGTATCTGCGGATGGGATGGCCACATCCAAAGTGGAAATAGATCTGTTCATTGGCTTGTATCTGCGGATGGGTTGGACACGTCCAAAGTGGAAATAGATCTGTTCATTGGCTTGTATCTGCGGATGGGTTGGACACGTCCAAAGTGGAAATATAGATCTGTTCATTGGCTTGTATCTGCGGATGGGATGGCCACGTCCAAAGTGGAAATAGATCTGTTCATTGGCGTGTATCTGCGGATGGGTTGGCCACGTCCAAAGTGGAAATAGATCTGTTCATTGACTTGTAGCTGCGGATGGGATGGACACGTCCAAAGTGGAAATAGATCTGCTCATTGGCTGGTATCTGCGGATGGGATGGACACGTCCAAAGTGGAAATAGATCTGTTCATTGGCTTGTAGCTGCGGATGGGATGGACACGTCCAAAGTGGAAATAGATCTGTTCATTGGCTTGTAGCTGCGGATGGGATGGACACGTCCAAAGTGGAAATAGATCTGTTCATTGGCTTCTATCTGCGGATGGGTTTGGTGCAAGCGTATGCTGTCAGGGCGTTTTGGGCGGAAGAAACCCGCTGGGAACGTGTAGCTGACTCTATGCCAAGGCAAAGGTTTGAGAAACTATCTTCAACCATTCACTTCATAAAAAATATGGCTGTGACGGAAGAGGACAAAAAAAGGCAAATTATTCAAGCTTAGACCATGGCTGAAGAGTCTGTCCTCATCACTGACGAACTTGCCCAGGAAGAATACAGTGCTGTGGACGAGATAATGATCCCATTCAAAGGAAGATCAGGGATCAAGCAATACATGAGAAAGAAACCTCACAAGTGGGGCTTCAAACTTTGGGAGCGTGCGGGAGCGTGTGGAACATTACTAGAGTTTGAATGTGCTGGAGTACCAGTGTGCTGGAAACAAGCAAAGTGACGGCTCTCAGCTCAGCAAAACGCCTGGAACAGTCTTGCGCATGACTGCAAATGTTCCTGATGGGAAAAATTACAAAGTTTTTGCAGACAATCTCTTTACCTCACTACCTCTTGTAAAAATTCTCAAAGAAAGAGACATCTTCTACACAGGCACTGTCAGGATGAATCGACTCAAAGGCTGATCTTTGTCCTCAGAAGCTGACCTGAAGAAGACTAAGGTTGAGGTTAACTCCGACATCGTAACTGTGCGCTGGTATGACAATAGAACTGTCGACCTAGTGTCGTCACATGTTGGGGTTTAGCCTGTGTCCACAGTTGTTCGTTACCACAAGAAACAGAAGAACATTGCTGTACCTTGCCCTGAGATCATCAAGGTTTACAACAAGTTTATGGGTGGAGTTGATCTACATGACTCGCTCACTGCTCTGTACAGATTCCCGATCAAATCAAAGGTACATGTACATATTCTTTTACACTTCAAACATGATGGTTGTGAATGCCTGGCTGCGTTATCGGAGCCATGCTCAGGTGTTGAAAGTTAGACCAATGAGGCTGGCTGAGTTCCAGGGCCGACTGGCAACGCAACTTGTGTCACCAAAAGCACCCGTTTGACGTTCTCGCATCCTCTCACCAGCCCCTCGGCTATCAACGGTCCACCACAGATGTGCCCCACTGCACCCCGTGAGGTTCGATTGGACGGCCACAAGCATCTGCCATCGTGGCCGTAGAGATCAAGATTTTTATGGAAGAAGGGTCTGATGAAGTGTTTCATTTCAGATTTAAACGCCACAGCTGACATTATACCTGATGAAGAAGAGGCACAGGTAGCTGATCAAGAAGTTCCTGAAGATGAAGATAGCTTTGTCAAGTCTAGATCTAGCTCTTACGATCTTGACTCCGACTGTTACTCCTAGGTCTACCCCTAGTCTAGATCTAACATCTGTGCCTGCCGATGCTCTCCCGAAGACACATCAGCTATGATTGATGATTTATTATATGTAGATCTAGATGATGACTTTGATGAAATAGTTGATACCATTGCAGCAGATCCAGAGTTAGATCTAAATCTAAGTGATCCTGGCCTCTCTGACTGGGTGTGAAATACTAAAAATTCTCCCTTGGCTATGGCCTCACCATTCACTGGCAATAGCAAGGAGCAAAAACAAGAGACTTGAGGTTATATATCTCATAAAACTTACATGCAGGTCGATTCGATGCACTCCGCAATCTGAGACAAAAAAAAAAAGTTTGTGCCAGTTCACAGTTTAATGACTGGGTTATCATCTTTAGGAAACCGCGCAAAAATAGCCCACGCACCATTATTACAATGATTTCCTTGATTTGAAAACCTGATAACGATGCTAGACACGATTTACTAATATATGACAGAAAAAAAAACCTTTGATATATCTTTGAAAGAAGAGAAAATGCTTTCTCCCAGGATGTGAGAAAAGTAGCCGCGAAATATATTCTTCATCATTCCTTTTCTAAATTAACCACTTCACTGCGCTGTGTACGTACGCTGTACGTGCTGCTGCCCCCCTTGTCCTATGCGCTGTGTACGTACACCGTACGTGCACTATAAACCAAGTTTTGTTTCGTCTACTCGAAAACCAATCCTTGCTTTTAGTGGACGAAAATGGTATCAATCGAAAGGGCAGAGTTTCCCGAAACTAAAAATAGCCGATGACACCTTTGAATTTGCGAGGGGAATGACCAACAAGCGAGTTTGTAACACGCACGCACGCACACACACACACACACCGCTTCGAACAGCTGTGCTATGTAGACTAGCAGTCTCGGCCTAGCCTGCACTGTTCCCGGCGCGAGTCTTTTGCTTCAGTTGTTACAACTTACATCAGTAAACAATGTCTTTACCAAGAAGACAATCGAGACTAACTGCTGAACAGGTTATAGATGAAATATATAGAGATCAAGACAGCGATGATGAGGATTTTGATTCAACAAATTCCTCAGTTTCGTTGAGAGAACTGGACAACAGCGAAGATGACTATTCCACTGATGAGGAAGAAGATGACGTTCTTCAATCTGGTGAAGGTATGGATCTAGGGAAATCCTTGAGTTTAGCATCGTCTAGATCTAATCTAGAACTAGATCTAGATCTAGACTAGAAGATCAATCATCTAATCTAGATCTAGATCTAGACGACGCTAAACTCAAGGGTTAGGCCCTACCTAGATCTAGATCTAGTGTGAATGAGATCGTTATGATGGATTAGATCTATCTAACATCTAGTTGGAAATGAAAGTAGCCTAAATGTAGGCCTAGTTTCTAGATCTCTAGCCTATCTAGAATCTAGATGTTTACAAAATTCTAGATCTACATGTAGTTCCTACATGCATATTTTTTTTTTTTTTACCAAAAGCCCAGTTCTAATTTCTACGTATGTCCTCTAAAAAAAGAGTTTGTAAAGATTCTGTGTCAACTCTCATTTCAATATATCTTCACGTCTCATTGAATTGCAATAAAAATAAAATATTTGCAGTGTTATTCTCATAATATAAAATAGTAATTTGTGGCAGTAGTTCCTGATGAGAAATTTAGCCCATAAAAACTATAATAAATCAGGTTTGTAACAGATTTCTTTTATGTACTTCTTTTCTTATGTTTGTACCTTACATATTTTTTTATAACTAGATCTATATAACTTTATTTTGAATGAATTTTACTTTTCAGATCATCAACATGGAGATGACGTTGTCGTTCCAAGGGGTCGAGGTAGAGGAAGAGGACAAGCAAGAGGGAGGGGACGAGGACAAGCAAGAGGAAGGGGACGAGGACAGCAAATAAGAGGAAGAGGAGGTCAACGTGGTAGACAGGCCAGGAGGCCCGAGAGGACTTGGCTGGATAATGCAGATCAGTTTCGTCCATCTGTACCTGAGTTTCAGGGGAACCCTGGGGTGAAAGTTGATGTCACCAATTTCAAGCCTGCGGATTTTTTTGCTCTCTACATCAATGATGACTTGCTCAACAACTTTGTTATTCAGACAAATCTGTATGCTGAGGAATATATTCGCACCACCGAAATTCCACCGTCATCTCGTGTTCACCGATGGGTCGAAACGGATGTCGGAGAGATGAAGACCTTCATCGGCCTCTGCCTTCTTATGGGCGTCATCAAGAAGCCAGATTACAATTCATACTGGTCAACAGATCCCCTTATTCGGACTCCTGTCTTTTCTGCTGCAATGCCGCGGGACAGATTTCTCCTCCTGTTGAAGTTTTGGCACATAAACGACAACAGAAACCTTCCCCCTGCTGATGAACCTGGAAGAGACCGTCTTTTCAAGATCAGACCTCTACTCGATCACCTCTTTGAAAAATTTCAAGAAGTTTTCGAGCCTGGTCGAGATATAGCCATTGACGAGTCAATCCTGATGTGGAAAGGGAGACTTATTTTCAAGCAATACATCCCACTGAAGCGGGCGCGGTTTGGGATCAAGTCTTTCCTCTTATGTGACAGCAGCGGATATACATACAGGTTCCGTGTATATGCAGGTAAAGATGAAAACACCATCGCTTTAGATGAAAACCTGCCTCAATCTGCATCTACACTTGGTCGGTCTGGGAAGGAGGTGATGCATTTGATGCTGCCACTTATACCCATATACCTTACAAGCCCTTTTTCAGTTTTTATCCGCTATGAAAGGAGACCCTCCCAAGGATGGCAGAGGCAAAGATAACAACCGCTTTCATAAGCTAACAGATGATGGGAGGCAGGCAATTCAAGATCACATCTCTTCATTTAGAGACAGAGCCTCAAACTATTTCAACTCTGACTTAAACATGCGTTTCGGGTATATCTCCATATGGGCCACTCGTTTCTGGGTTTTCTCGATAGCCCGATTCGACAGGAAGCACTTTCTCCAGATGCTGCGGTGGACCTTACACAACAAAGGCAACCTCTGGTAGCAGAGAGGGGATTGCACTTGGGCAAAGCTGAAATCGTTTATGATCGAACGGCTTCAGCCAAAACCAGGGTAAAGCTTCAGCACAGTTTGAAGTCATCGCTTTCGACTATCAGAAAAATCTGCCTGTCCCCATCAAAACGCCAAATGATGTTTATTACAGTCGTCAGCTAACAGTAAGCGTTTTGCATTCATGTATTGTCCCCAAATGGTGTAGTTTTTGTATGCGTATGATGATACGGAAGCCAAAAAGGAGCTGATAACTCATAAGGAGTGTTGAATTCTCCAAGATTTTTTGGAGAAATATCTGGAGGATTCCATAAAAGATGCGGCATTCTTCTGTGACGAATGTGCTGGACAGAATAAGAACTTTACTGTCATGAGATTCCTGCATCAAGTCATTCACAGACAAAAGCGACTTCAGCGGTCACAGTGTGATTTCCGATCAGAAGTCATTCCTATTTGGAATGTGACGGTGTGACATGGGCACGGTTAGTGTTCAAGCTGATGTTGATGTGCAACAAGACTGGAAAGAGATTTTTGTTCCCGCACGAAGAAAAAACAATACCCGTATAAGGTGATAATACTTTCTTAGTCGTCTTTCCTCGGCTTTTCTAATCACTTGAAAAAGGACTTTACTGCGACCTGCCCAATTTCAACATAGCCTATTCACGAATAAATATTTGTCCAGTCTAAGCCACAGTTTGGAAGCGTCGCATTGTAGAAGACTAGAAAATGGTTCAAGCAACCCATTCACATCACGTCTAAAACCCTCCCATTCTGCACCGATTCTTATCACCAAGGCAAAATATTCGGACTTGCAAAGGCTGAAGAGGCTGTGCAAAACTGACCACCAGATCCTTTTTGACAACTTGCCATTGCCAACTAAAAATGGGCAAGCTCAAACCACATCCTCTGATGAATAAGACTTTGCGATAGAGTGTGAGAGAGATGCAGAAGAAGAGGGAGTGGCGAAGGAGGAGAGAAAGAGAGAGCAAGCGAGAGAGAGAGAGAGAGAGAGAGAGAGAGAGAGAGAGAGACACGGAGAAGAATATGGACCAATGAGGGATAGAGAGAGAAAAAGAATACATTTTAAGTGACCAGTGTCTCATGATAGCTGCTATTCACTTCACCCTAATTAGTGGATTATATTTTTTAAACTTTTTTTTTTTTTTTGTGGCACATTTCATGATGCTGCTTGTATCTATACAAACACACACTCTAAGTGAGCCTATTTGGACCTTAAGAACAAGAAAGCCGAGAACAACATAGAACGGCAAACAGTGAAACAACTGAAGCCCTACGCAGCAAACAAAAAGGTCTGTTACCTGTGTTTGGAAGAAACGTTCTGAATCTTAACAGAGAAACCGACGCTAAACCAAAGAAAGAAAATGTTCTCCTTCTGTGTGCATAAAAACGTTTCCTGCTCAAGAACGTCGCCACTTCGCCAAAGCCGCCTGATAAGGGCATCAGGGCTCGAAACACAAGTGTCATGGCAAGGCCATAGTCAAGGTATTATTTAATTATTTCTTTATATATATATATATATATATATATATATATATATATATATATATATATATATATATATAGTCAGAGGTACCAACCAGGGCAGGAACAGTGCGACCTTTGCCTTTCAGAAAAGTCTACTGTATAACCCCAGAAAACTCAATAAACAAATTAATATAGGGAATAAGTGTACCCTTCACCAAAACAAGAAAGCCCTCAAATTCTACAATTCTTGACCACAATCGGGGCCGGGGACACACCACTGAACATTTTGTTCTGATATAAATTATATCATATTTCATATATTAATCTCGAGCTAGATCTAGATCTAGCTAGTTCTCGATTTAATTCTGTGTAATGTTATTGTTAATTTGAACACATGTATTTCTTTTTTTTTCCAGCATTGAAATAATAATCAAAATGAAAAGAATAAAGTAACTGTGGCAGTATTATACTTCGTAAAAATTTCATTTTTCATCCGACCTTTTTACACGTGTGTGTGTGTGTGTGTGCACAGGGTCAGTCGTATGTGCAAGTACTTTGCTGAGCACGAAGAAGCTCGTACTGAAAACAGACGAGGCCGTCCACGTGCACAAGCTGACGAGGAGAAACGAGACGCTGGAGGTATCACATCCAGACCTTCAGGTGTAAGTTCAGCCGCGACAGAAGGAAGGACTCCCCTGGAAGAAAATATCTTCCTCATGAGCTGTCTGTCGTGAAGGTACACCAGCTCTTCAAAGATCCACGACCAGGTCTCATTGTGTAGTGTATTCCAAAGTTTTTGTTCTAAGTAATTTTAACCTTGGTTTCGGGAGTTCCGCCACTGATGTACGTGCTGCGTGCTCGTACTTTCTCAGTCAGGTCCGGAATGAGTACCTCTCAGGCGAAGACAAGAGGGTCCTGGTGGCGGAGTATATTAATCTGCATTGTCGTCGGCAACGACAATTTTACAACTTGATGAATGATATCAAGGACAGCACAACAGTGTGCTTTAACATGCTCGAGAAGATTGTCCTCCCAAGGACACCAATAGGCCTGGCTATTATACTACAGCCGCCAGTTGGTGTGGTCATTCATCGAGCGGACGGTACACAACGAAAAGCTTCCACCTCTACACCCGACTCGAGTTATTCTTTTTGTGCAAAGAGCCTCGAAAGGTCAGATAAATTTGAACTGTATTGAGGTAATATAAGTAACACTTAAAATTATGAAATTTTTTAAAACCAATAAAAATGGATGTGTTTTGTCACGAAACCCTACAACAGCAATGTAAACCACACCAACAGGCCAGCAACCATCCTTATTTTTCTTTAAAAAATAAAAAAGAGAAAAAAGAGACTATCCAAAGATCTTAACGTAAAATTAAGAAACGAGGAAGTGTTTAAACACGTCAGCCCCACATACGATGACGCATACCATCCATAAAAAGACAAGACTGATATGCAGAGTAAACGGCCCATAGATATAAAAACATTGTGTAAAATGTCCCTACTCATAGGGCAGCGTAGAGAACGGCTGAATTGTTCAGAATGTGCGGTGTTTGAGGGATAAAACAAAGCACACCAAAACAAAATGTACATCTGGAAAGCACAATTTGCTAAAGCTAAATAGAGAAATCCTGTACACGCTGCCACAAATAAGCTCGGTTTTCAAGCCTAAAGTCGGTAAAATTGGACCTCTGCTAATAGCGAAATTTTTGAAACAAATTGTAGTGGACTATCCAGATCTCAAAAGGTCTAGCACATACAGAAAAGTTCTTACGATGGCCATGCTGGTTCTTTTCAAACTAGCCATCAATTTTGTTAAAGTGTCTTTTTCGCCTTTCAAGCGCTTTAGGCCCGACATCGTTCTTGTTTCATGAAGCAGACAAATTCAGGCAGTGTCTCTGTGAGGAATGTGATAATCCTAAGAAGTTGATGAATTGCGGAGGATTTTGGAGAAGTTGAAGCCAGTGGAAGAGAGCGTTAATCACACCATGTGTGGGGATGGGAGGCGAGATGGTACTGAGCGTCAATGTGTGCTGATTTCGTCTCTCGAAACACATCCTAACGGAAGCCACAGAAGATCTGAAATATCGAGCTAAATCTCATACTCGGTTACTTTTGTCCCACACCAACTTCTCTGTACATTTCAAAGGATCTTAAATTAGTTGAATTTAAAGGCTCAGCAGAAACATGCAACTTTGTTGTTCCTCTGTACATGTTTGGGACAGCCTGGGCTAAAGGCAAAGTGACAGAGCAGCCCTTAGTACATGTTGTATGTAGTGTCATTATTGTAGACTAAAGAAGCGTTTAGTTCGTATAAAAATAAAATGCCTTTTTTCTTATGCTGGCCTCGCAACTTATTCCAAATTTCTCTATTTGTTGTCTTTTACTTAGAGCGCCTTGTATTTACGAATAAGATTATTAAATAAACCATTTCTTCTTCTTTTTCGATTTTTTTTCCGAGGAGAAATGGAAACAGTTACTGGCGAACCGTACAAAAAAAACTCAATCCCAGCCACGCTAACAGAAAGCTGGTAGACATATGGAAACCAATTTTTAAAATAGAGAGAATCTGTCTTGAACATTGAATTAAAGCAAGAAGGCAAACATCACATGCCAACAAATCGGGAAGCGATAAACAAAGTGTCTAAATCAACATCTACCTTTCTACCTCATAGAAACATTGATATAAGGAAAGATTATACAAACAAATACAAACAAAAAAGATGGAGTTATCATTCAACTGATGACTGCCGCCTAGAGGACCATTAACACATACTCAGATGAACTGAATCATTCATATTGACATCGGTGGGTCTGACTTTAAAAGCATACAGAGAGCTCATTATGGGGCAGCAATCCGCTTTCCTGATAAAACTTGCTATGAGCTCTCTGATTCTTGTGGCCCAACTCCTCAAACTTTTGAAGTGACCGGCACTTACCTCCCTCCACAATGTTAGAAATGTATTCACAACAGCACCAACATTATTTTCAGTGGTGTTAAATCAGTACTACAATCCCTTCATGGAGATAAATAAGACAGCAGTACATCAGAAGTCTGGACAAAACCGTCGATGAAATCATCAAATACTACGCCGTTGACATCCCACTTCAGTGGATTCTAGGACGAGCAACACTCCGAGAACTGAAGGGGCAGACAGACTAGCTAAACAAGAAAAGACTCAACACCCCTACAAATCAACAACCCAACCTCATTGAACATAAAGCACAAGATAGCAAAGAGCAACATAAAGGAAAAGTGGATGAATACAAGGGCAATAGGAAGTACTGGAAGGAATATTTTTTAAAAAAATATGACAACACCAAATAAAAAAGATTCAATAAACCTGTTAGAAAGGAAAAACCAAACAATCATCTTCTGCTTGAGACCATAACACATCCCATGTGATTTAGTCCAGAGAGAGAACCAGTTTGCCAGCTCTGCCCTCACCCATATGAAACAGTAAACCATATTCTATTCCAATTTGGAATCGCCTTTCTTGATTCCCCCCAAGTCCAAATATCAACAAAACACTCCATGCTGATGCAAGTTGGCTCAACCGAACTTCAAAACTTTTTGTCATGGCACCTGTAGGACCCAGACTCAAATGGCTGCTGGATCGGAAAAGTAAAGTGTGACTATCATGACTGATGTGCCGCGAGAACAATATGTGCCTTATCATGGAATGATAGAAAGTCAATTTTGTTTATCTCCAATTTCAATGATCTGTCTAACGTTTGAGTTGCTAACGGAAGGGCCAAAGATGGATTACTTGTGGAAGTTACCAAGCCTAATCTGGCCCATGAAAATTTAATGTTACAAAAGAGTTTTGAGAATAGCTGAAGACACATCTTTGTGAGCTCTGAATATTTCGCCTTACTACATAGTTTTTGGGCCACAGTGTCAAATCACACTCGTGAAAGTGATTTACTATTAGTAGAAATTGAAGATCTCTGTGATTTAACACTTAATAATTTCCTTCGGATATAAGTTAGTTTTGCATACATGAGCCAAGTTTGCACTGAATCCAGTTGATCATGATCTCAGTGGAGCTGTGGCGAAGGTCGATCAGCGTGGTCGGTGGGGGGGCGGCACAACACAGGACGTTGTAAAGAAGTTGTAGTTTCTGTTGTTATACGGTCATAAATGCGTTGTTTGTGTTTTTAGCTCTTTTCTCAATACAAGCTCAATGTAATGCTAACCCCTTCAATTACACCCTAACAAGGCGGTTCAAAATGTCGAGTGGTATAAATAGTGGTCAAGGCTATGAAACGATCAGGCTTGAAACCAAGTCATCTCTCATTTGCTGGATTTTTTTTCCAAACGGCGACTTTCACTATCGGTAGAAGAGAAGGAATTTAAAATCTGATAAATTAGACCCTGAGAAGAACTCGTCAAATCGTCGATAGAATAAAATGTTTGAAAATACAAAGCAAAAGGACAATGTTATCGCACGTTTGCTCTTTGACCCTGTGGACAATAAACATATGATTGTATACTGCGAGCTGTGTCAGCCAGTCCCACGTTAACACATGACGTCGGGACCAATACCGGACCCTCCGTCGAGGAACAGATCACGTCACTACATGACGCCATAAACAAAAAGTTCGATGACCTCACACCTGAAGTCTCAAGAGCCGTAGCCACTCTAAAGCTAGTGGAAACGTCAATTTCAGATCTGAGAGACAGCGTCTATCAACTAAAAGGCCAGGTAGAGGAACTGGAATATCCACAACATGTAATTCACCTGGACATAGACGTAAATAGTGTCGCTATCGATTCTCCTCAGGGTGGTAGGCCTACTGACCACGTAGAGGACTCACTGGAACAGCAGGAGCGCTACAACCGCAGAGAGAATAGTAGTCTGCATGGCGCCACAGAGGACACACAAGGGAATCCTACCAACATGAACAACAAGGTAACAGGTATTTTTAACCAAAGTCTGAAGAGCAAGAGTTGGTGTGCCGAGGACATCCAGCGATCGCGTCGTTTAGGCAGACTCGTCAGTGACAAACGAGACGAATTATTGACTCGTGGTGGAGCCAGCAGTACCCATCGAGACCTCAGGAGCATCCCAAGGAGTAGAAAATCGGGGTTTTAACGGCAGAGAGACGTCGCCCCGTGGACAACATGCGCTACTTGCCAAATTTAAAAGTAAGCTAAAATGTTGAAGGCCTTTGTCAAGTATCTTGAAGATTTTGATATACTTTGTCTCCTTGAGACTATTTAGACACTAATGCCATACCACATGATTTGTTTTCATCTTTTTTCAGGTACTTTTCTCCAGCTTTGAAGCCCTCAGCCCAAGGACGTTGCTCTGGTGGCGTAGTTGTACATGTAAAGAAGACTTTAACCCACTTCCACTCTAGTATACCCCTTCCCAACGGGACGCGAGTCTACTAGCGTTTCTGACTTTGAACTGGTAGAGTGTGAAGAACGGTTCACACATCGCCTAAGGACCAATCCATTTAATAAGCCTGGCCATTTCTGAAAACGAATGAGTGTCGAACTTGTTTTGTCTTATATATGTAAACAGAAGAGTTTTAGTATTTTTACTCTGTATTCTATTTTTTTTTTTATTTTATTTAAGATTGCCTTGCTATCCATATTCCTTTGAATAAACAGGTACCCCAACTATGTCAGGGTAAACTGATATGCCTTAGGGTGTAATCCATTCACGCTTCTCGAAAGGTACAGGAGATAAATGTCTTCGAACTTCCAGTAAACATTAGTTTTGGGTGACTCACATGGTGTCAGTTTCGGTGTTTGCACTGATAACGTTCATTTGATTCTATGTCTGCCTTATAATTTATAATACATACATACTGTTTGAGATTTGCACGAATGAAAGGTTGTTCAGTGTTCATGTGGTTACCACGACATCGTCTTTGTAAGTTGAGAAGATTTTTATCTAACGTGGTTGTCACTGTGTGAGCGATGTTACGAGGTAAATTCGGTACTTTCGAATTGCTTTTGTATCCCCTCACCTATTAGGGAGAATCCTATCTCTCTCATCGGTAATCTTTAGAAAATCTTTGTTCGGAAAACCTATATATGTAGGGCAGTTCTCGAAGCTCTTCATCTGGATTCGAGCGGCGTGCACGTGAGAAAGTCTGAAGTTAAACGTTTGCCTGAACCTTTGACGTTGACATTTGAACAGCCATTGCTCTGATATTGGAACGGTTGTATGAGAGCCACTGGCTGGTTTTTAGTTCTTATTTTTAATTTTGGATTTTAATTGGGTTCTTGTTTCAGACTGGACAGTTTTTTTGTATCTTAATTTTGTTTTGTCCACAGCCATAAAAGAAACGATAAAAACATAGTATAGTTTTTAATTTCCTGCACACTTACTTGTCGCGTCTTATCACTAATCACATTTCTCATTAGTTTGTCACACCTGGTAGCTTGGAATTCGGGAAGTTTACCATTAAAACAAAACAAACTCCTGGTGTTGTCGGACAACTTACACTTTCATACATACACAAAACATTTCATAATTTATCAAACCGAGCCTGTAGAGTGGAGAGACAAACTCTATTGAGTAGGGAGTAGGCATATAGCCAACATTGGACAATTTTGCAGGATTGTTTACATTGTCTATAGTGTGCCCTACTTTTACTCACTCGTGCGAGTTTTTCAAGGCAACATATAAAAATTTTAGGATATACAAGTTTTTTCCCCACTCGATCTCACCTATCAAGATAGGAAATGTGTTAAAAGCAAGCGATGTTGACAAAGTTTGAACAGCCTAGCACTAAACCATATCACATTTGGAATCGTCTGAAAGGTCTATTTCTGTAGCTTTCAACCTTGCCCTTGTCTTCGTAACTAGGTTTCGCGTCTTATTAAGATATGCAAATTTGTGACGGCTCCTCCAGCAAAGCGTCGCACTCATTCTGTGATTTGATTGGCTTGCTATATTCTCAGACCACTGCGCATGCACAGCGAACTTGCCTTGACCTGGGTCAAGAATATAACCTTTTGGCAGCGCATACACAGTGAGCCGTAACTGGGGAATATATACTTCCGGTAGAGTTACTTGAGGAAAACGAACAGTGTGTTGATTGTTGGATAATATTGCCGAAGACGCTGTCTCGAATCGAGCTAGCGCCGTATTGGCACGAATCACGTAGCGATTGTCTATTGACCACTAGACATCTACAAGCGCCCATAGCATCTTTGACGAATTTCACATATCAAACTATCGTGGACACACCTGTTCAGTCTCTCCGACCTCTTGGTGTATTAAGTAAAGGCTCGGATTTCGATGTAGCAGAGATGGCAGATTTTGATGGGTTTTTCCATCACAAATGACGATCTGAGCCTGATTGATTACATAGATCGGGATATGCTTATGCCCGATCACAGTGATTTAGAGTTGCCTCAGCCTGACTAAGTAGATCAAACCACACAGGAGCGCGTCGACGTCAACGCGAGCCTCAGTGGTCAAAAGATGGCTTCGTTTCTCGCCAAGTACCTCAGAGCAAACATAAGTTCTTATACTAGATAGTAGATATAATGACTACAATTTAGATAAAGTCTTAACGAGATTTAGACTGTACTAATCTAGATCTAGGTGTACATAGATCTATTTTCTAAACTCATGGCGATACAAAATGAACAATTTATGACATTAGGATCTCTAGGTTCTAGATCTAGATTTATACTTCTCACTTGATTTAGCATACCGGTACTTATTTAACACTGGTTATTGAGCCAGTCGGGGTTTTTCTTTTTAGGCTAGATACAAAGTGGATTAAATTATGAAACCCAAACTCCTGATCATGTTTTCTTCGTGGTGGAGCCAACAGTACCCATCGAGACCTTGGGAGCATTCAGAGGAGTGAAACCTCAGGTTTTAACGGCAAAGAGACGTCGCCCCGTGGACAACATGGGCTACTTGCCAAATTTTAAAATAATAAGTTAAAATGTTGACAGTTTCTTGTCATAGATAAGAGTAGTATGAGTCCCTTTATCATCTGAATTTAATTTGTCCAAGACTCCAGATGTACAAAAGGCCCTGATTCAAATATTCCAAGATGTATTGGTATATTTCTCTCGAAGTTGTCACTGGGCAGACTGAAAGGGTTCTATTTTACAACTTGAATAAGTGAATCAGTGGAACTGAAGCACTGTATTTTGTAAAATAATTAGTCTTCAACAAGGTTATGTAAAAAGTGTTGAATAAATAATTTAAAATTCAGACAGTTTTCCTAAAGAAAACAAAATTTTCTTTTTATTAAATTAACTTATAATAAATATAAATAGGACCAAATTTTTTTAATTACATTTTCTTACAAGATATGAATAAAAAATTCAACTTCTGATTATTTTCATGTGTATACTGGATAAGAATTAATTTTTTTTTTCTTTCAGGTTTTTGCTTTGAGACTGGCATAAGAAAACCACCGTGTCTCTCAACTACTGGCGTCAGAAAAAGAGGCTGTTTCAAACAGAATTTCCTTCAGTAATGTCCAGGGACAGATTTCTTGCCAAATGGCGATTTGTCCATGTTGCGGACAATACTGTGCAACATGATTATCAGAGCCCACGCGTATGGCTAAGCTGCGGCCTATGATGGATTTCATGAACAGCAAATTCAAGTCAGTATGCATCCCACATCGAAACGTCACCATAGCCTTGGAATGCCTACAGTTGCAAAAATGCAACTGTGTTTAGAACGACTGCAGCGAGACAACCAAAGGTTTATTTTATTCCCAACCAACAGCTAGCATTTCGTTTTACCCACTTCTTGCACTGAAACTGTTGTAAGGGATGTAAGTTTGTAACTCTCAATTTTTTTCTCACTTTATGGATCAACATGGCGTCTTAACTCCTAGATCCAGTTTCTACACATCCAACTTTTCAAGGTGAGTTTATTGTGTGTGAAACAACTCTAATGTTCAATTTTTTATAGAAACTAGTGATAAGAAAGATTGCTAAAACCTGTTATAACATCAAATAAACTAATATGTGCACAAAACTTAGAAAATTGACCACAAATGAGTGGTTGCAAAAATGCAACTGTGGGAGTTCATGCTCAATTATGGCCGCAACAATGCTCTTGGTCTAGTTGCAAAAATGCAACTTCAGGCATTCAAACTGATCGAAACCCTATTTTCGATAACTATACTGCCTTACTATTTCTACTCTTATGGACGGTCTATTTGCATCTAGTTTGAATATACAGCCTATAGTAGAGCCTGATCTCTAGTAGATCTAGAGATCTAATTGTTTTACATGTATATTTATAGCATGACGCTAAATCTTGTCCGAGTCGTTGAACATAAAAGGTTAGTCAAAGATCAAATATACATGAATATACATGTATATGTATATTTCCAGGTATTGTTACACTTGTATGTTTTTTTTTATCACCCAGGCTGAACCCTTTTACATCATTGCTACCTTTTGGTAATACTAATAAACGAAGAAGAGGACCCTCATAATGGCAAAGAAATGCATGCGAGTGAGTGATGTTTTGGATATCATTGATGGCTGGGACAGTGATATTGGTGATGATGCTGATGAAAATGACAGCGACGGAGATGAAGACTACCAGCCTCGACAGGACCAATCCTCAGACGACTCGGATAGTGCTGACGACAGCAATCAGAGTTTTGTTCCAGTTGCTGTGCAGTATCGCCGCCCACCCCCGGATGCCACTTCTAGTCAATCTACTTCAACTACTTCATCTGCCTCAAAGCCGCAATCATCCACTTCTCGTGGAAAGGCTAAAGTTCCTAAACCAACATATAACTGGAAGAAGTGTCCCCTCCAGCCTCCAGATTGCACATTTTTGGGCCCTTCTGAAGACATTGATTTCCAAGATGTTTCGCCCTTGAAACTTTTCTCCCAATTCATCACAGATGAGATGGTTGCAATGGTCGTGGAACAGACTAATCTGTATTCCTGTCAAAAGTGCGGAAAGGTTATCAATGTAAACCACAAGGAACTAAAGCAAACCATCGGTATATATCTTCTGATGGGTGTTATTCGCCTTGATAGCCAACGGGACTACTGGGCTGAAGAGACGCGCATCGACCAAATTGCTAGTGTCATGCCCCGAGACAGATTTGAGTCGATTCTGTCGAGTATTCACTTTGTGAACAACATGGAGAAGGAAAAGGAGAGAACAGGGAAAATTTGGAAAATCTCCCCGTGGCTAGACAGACTACGGACTCAATGCTTGAGTGCCACACCACCTACAGAGTATAGCTCTGTGGACGAAATGATTATTCCTTTTCAGGGAAAATTCAGTAAAATCAAACAGTATGTAAAAGGCAAGCCACATCCCCGGGGGGGTTTAAGATCTGGGCAAGGACAGATAACTCAGGAGTACTACAAGATTTTGAACTTTACCAGGGCAAAGTTGAAAATACGCCATCGCCAGCTTCACAACCTGCGACTGCGACTACTTCAAGAACAGCCACCCCTGATCCTGTTCCTAGACCATCGCCATCCCCAAGATCTAGGCCTACGCCTGCGGCTTCTTCGCGATCAGCCACCCCTGATCCTGTTCCTAGACCATCGCCATCCCCAAGATCTAGGCCTACGTCTGCGACTACTTCAAGAACAGCCACCCCTGATCCTGTTCCTAGACCATCGCCATCCCCAAGATCTAGGCCTACGTCTGCGGCTTCTTCGCGATCAGCCACCCCTGAACCTGTTCCCAACAAACCCACCAGCAAACTGCAGGAACTGATTGATGAGGGCAACTCTCTGGGCCTTGGCACTGATGTCGTCATGAAGCTAGCTGCAACTCTTCCTGAAAATCAGAACTATAAAATATGCGCAGAAAACTTTTTCAGTGGCGTTCAAGTGATGGAGAAACTGCTAGAAAGTGGAATTCATTACACAGGAACTGTCCGCAAAAACCGTTTGCCAGGCTGTGACCTGAAAAGTGACAAGACTTTAGAAGCAGAGGGGAGGGGGACTTTTGATTCTAGGGTGGAGGTTGGCAGGAAAATAATAGCAGTCCGGTGGATGGACACAAAGTGTGTGACCCTGCTGTCGCCCCACACTGGGGTTGATCCCACTGAAAATTTTAACAGGTAGGACAAAAAAACAAAAACTTTCAAGCCTGTTCCAAGACCTCAGATTGTAAAGCTCTACAACCACTACATGGGCAGTGTAGACTATTTGGACAGAATGTGTGCCAAGTCAAGATTCCACATCCGGTCAAAACGGTGGTACATGCACATCTTTTGGTTCACTATCAAGATTGCACTAGCCAACGCCTGGATCATTTACAGGAGAAAGCATCTGGCCATGGGCGACGCGAAAAAGGACATAATGAAATTGAAAAAATTTCAATCTTACGAGGCCAAATGCCTGATACAAGCAGACACATCCAAGAAAAGGGGCAGGCCATCTTTAGAGGAAGCAGCTATTGCTGAGGCCCCAGCTCCTCCTGTGCAAAGAAAAAAACCGCGAGTGGAGCCACCATCAGAGGTCCGCTATGATGGCGTGGACCATCGCATTAGTTTCACAGACAGAGGAAAATGCTCCCTTTGCGAAATGCAGTGTCACAAATACAATGTCAGACTCTGTGTAAAAAAAAAGAAAAATTGTTTTGACATTTATCCTTACAAGTAACAACTAAGATATGATTTTGAAAGCATGATGTGTGTCATAAATTCTTTTTTTTGTATTATTATTTTTCCTTCAAGTATGCATGTGTTTATTGAATTTGTGAGAATGGACTCTTATGCCTACATAAGAATTATTTTTTCAAATTTATAATGTATTATAATATGTATGTAATTACATGTATTTTCTTGTTTTATTCAATTTCAATTCATCTTTCCCTGTTGTTTCAATGTCATACGATACTTTGTTTTGATAATTTCGGTTTCCTGCGATTTTTTGTTAACATCTATAACATGAATAATAATACTTTTGAATTATTATGACTATCTGAGGTTTGTTTTGGTTTTGTGCTTTATCTGAAAAGTTTACTGAGAGAGAGAGAGAGAGAGAGAGAGAGAGAGAGAGAGTTGTGTACTCGGTACCAGGTATTAATTATTATATTATACATGTACATTCATATCTGGTTCTAAAGAAATTCAACTTACCAGTCCTTCAGATTGTAATTCTTTGTTCCTATAATTGCAAATTTACAATCACCACATTTTGTAGCTCGCAAGTCTTAGTGCCCATAGTTGCAAATTTACAACCATCCCATTTTCAGGTCCATAAGCTTTAGTGCCTACAGCTGCAAATTTGCAACCATACTAAATTGCATAATTTTTTTTGAAAATTGACAAATGGGTTGGAGAGGCTCTTTTTGGATGTAAACTAAGTCTATATGTCTTATCAAATATTTTTTGTTATGTCTTACACATAGTCTGGGCATTCCAAGGATAGACGAGTCTATAGTCAAGTTCAAAGGGAAGACTTGGGTTTCGACAGTATATGTCAGCAAAACCAATAAAATGGGGCATCAAAATTTTGTGCCTTGCAGAAAGCTCTACTGGCTATATGAGCAGGTTAGTAATAGTTTTTACTCGTCATCGGGAACATCGTTTACCATTTTCTGGTGTGATTTTTTTTTTTTTTTTTTTTTTTTTTTTTTTTGGTATTGACACATCCTAAATTCATGCGCATTATTTTACTTCATCTTTTTTTATTATTTAAATGCAGTAAGCTAAGGTTTTCATTTTCCTTGTATTGATTGTTTATTGTATTCCATTTTGTTGTTGTTTATTAATGTGTATGGCGTCTTAGAATAAGAAACGAGTATAATAATAATTAATACCGGTAATAAAAACACGCTTCTCCTCTTCACCCAGAGTGTCATCCACGCTTGGCAACACAATCACCACACTGTGGCGGTCTTTGTCGACCTGAAGAACGCTTGCGACAGGGTTTGGAGAAAGAGACTGCTTCTGAAGCTACAGAGGTTCGGAGTAAATGGTTATAAGGCTTCCTCTCGAAGAGATAGATCCGGACGAAGGTAAAGGCCGTCAAAGGAGGGACTTCCACAGGGAAGTGCGCTAAGCTGTACCTTACTTCTGTGCTTCCTCAACGACCTAAGTGAGGTCATCCCTACCTTCAACCGACTGTCATTTGCGGAAGACATCTCAACATGGCAGTCAGGAACGTTGACAGGGCAACTGAGGCCCTCAGCCGGGATTTGTGTGAGCTTAAGCGATACTGCGAACAATGGTGCATGCAGATAAACACGACAAAAACCGTGTACAACATTTACTCGAACAGCCGAGAGGTGTTAGCACGAGACCTGGAACTGAAGATCGAAGACAAATGCCTCCAACGAGGCTCGTTGCCGCGGTACCTGGGCATTGCGCTGGACTCACGGCTGAACCTAACGGCTCACATGCAGCAGTTAGCGATCAGAGAACGAATGGGGCTGATGAAGAAACTTGCAGGCACAGACTGAGGGTGCGACTCTACCGTCACTCAAAACCCTGTACGTAACCTTCATACGATCAGCCCTGGAGTACGCGAATCCTATCCTCAATATAGCGAGTAAAACAAGTCTCGGTAAGCTCGATAAGATCCAGAACGCGGCCATGCGGCTGATGACGGGGGCCTGAGAAGCACCCCCACTGCAGCCCTGGAAGTAGCAACTGGATGCGAACCCCTAGAGCTCAGGCAAGAGGCGCAGACGCTGATGGGCATGAGAGATTCCTCCGCTTCGGAGAATCAACCCCGCTCAAAGACCTGGCAGAATCCTTTGGTGCCACGCGACGTCGGCTGAAGGATTCGGTGCTCACCGTACGCCGTGGGGGCGGAACGGAAATTCAATTTACCGACTGACTGAGAGCCACTGGAAGGTCCAGGCTGGCCACCAGAATTCGCCCCCCGTCCGTTGGAGGTCTGCCTCGATATTGGCTTGAAAGGTAGAAAGTCGGAGATTGCGCCCCCCCCAGGTCCATAAAGCTGCACCCCTAGAATACATCGACATGCACCAGACAGAGTACGTGAAGTGTTACATCGACGGCTCGGCAACGGAGGGCACCTCCGACGGTGGTTACGGAGTCTACATTGAATGGAAGAACCAAGAAACGTCACAAATCTCAGGCCCGGTAGGCCACAGGACGTGCAGCTTTGACTGTGAGAAGGCGGCGCTACACTAATGCGTCCGCCTGCTGAAAGAACAGCGCGACGGAGGTGACCAGGAGCTGTAATCTTCTGTGACTGCCGTAGTCTGGTCCAAAATTTAGGCGGCTTCAACCCCACGAACATGGGAGATATTTTGAGTGCGACGGAACAGCTTCGTCAAGCAGATGTCCGGATCATCTGTCGATGGATACCATCTCACGTAGGTATCCACGGTAAAGAGGTTGCCGATAAGCTAACCAACGCTGGCCAACTGCAACCTCAACCTACAGTCCCGGCAACTCTGGCTAATGTCTCGTCCCTATTGCGTGGAGAAAAGGCGAAACGGTGGAAAGCGACGATTCTCAGGTATGATGACTCAAGACTGGCCAAGCTCTTTGAGGCCCAACGTGCCTGTGATTATAGCGTTCATTTCACCAGAGGCGACGCAGTGCAAGTGTTTCGTTTGCGCGTTAACCATACACTACTCTTGGCCAATATTTCAACAAGAGGGTGGAGTCAAATCGCGTCCTGTCGTCTGTGTGAGTACCGAGTCGAGGACGTCGACCACGTACTATTTGATTGCCCAGCATTGGAGGACTGCCGAAGTCCCGGTTGGGGGTGCCAGGACCGAGCCGCGGTCCTCTGGTCTGAGCTTTCCGTGCTCGTGGAAGCGGCGAAGCTAGTTAGGGTGTTTCTAAGAAGGACTAAAGAGTAGCGTACCGGAGCGCTACCGACGCGAAAGGGCGGCCTGACCAGCCCGAACGTCATGCATGCAAGATGTGACCAGGGAAGGGAAGAAGTTGGTCTTCCAGAAAGTGGGATTCTACCTCTGATAATCATGGGCATTCTACCTTCATTTACAGCCATCTCTTCACCCACAAGCAGCATGTTTGGTATATGAGTTTGTGCAATATTCCTGCAAGCAGAGAGGAAAACAGCCTTCAGAAAGTAAAGGAATAAGACCTAACTAGATATAATCAAGCCTTTTATGTTTTTTACTGCCTCTTTATATTGACCTTGAATATTGTTCTGTCAAAAAATCATTATTGGTAGAACTGATAGGCAGTAACACAAAATTAAGGTTTCGAGCCATATATGTCACTTAACAGACTCTAAGACATCCATGGGGTTCAATTATCATGTGTGCAATTACCTGAAAGGTTCATAATACATGTTCACTGTATAAGAGTGAAAATGCAACCTCTCCATGTAACTCACCTATTTCTTCTCCACCTTTTTTAACTCCTCCTTATAACATTCAGTTCACCATTACAATTTCTACCTGGTCATTACTCATCGTTCTGATAGTTTAATCTTTTCCCATCACCCTTGAGTGATAGTTTTAGTTTCAGTCGGTGCTTTTATTTTATTTGTTTTGTTTTAGAGTACATCTCTGAAAAGCTTTGTTTTGAAAGATCCACAGGATTTTCATTTTTACATTTGGTGATTTCTATAAAGCTCAAATTAAATTTTACAATCAAAACCTTGTGCACTGTCTCAAATATTTATTGCATACAATGAATGTGTTAGAGATTGGTGTCTGTAGATGCTAATCTATTTTCTTTTGCATTATGTTACAAGGCATAAGCTGTTTCCATTAAAATACGAGCACTAGGACCAGCAGGGCATCAAACCTTTGTTTGCTCTACTAAGTTAGAATAGTTAATGTATACTGAGTTAGAATGTACAGTAGAGCAAAGAACACTCTTAAAACGAATCGACTGAAATAACGCTTCACTGTACATCATCTTGCAAACAGACTTTTGTGAATAATGTATTTTTTTATTGTGTTGGGCATAATACTGTATATTTCCAAATCGTTTTGCTTCTTTTCCCTGAAACGAAATTTTATGTTTGGCACAAGCAGTAAATCTTAACTCAATATGTGTACATAATCTTTTGCTTTAAGAGAGGAGAATAAACTGTGATGCAGATGGGCATTCCATAAAATCATAATCAAATTTATTCTATTAAAATGTAATTATTTTTTTCCTTGACTTTTAATAGTTTTATTTTTCAACATAACTATAACTTTGTATTGAAGTCTTGATGTACAGGATTGATATATCATAATACATCTTGCAAGCTTTTTCCTTCAGTTTCACCATTCCATGTTCTGATTTCTATGTGTGTGGTGTGTATACATTTTTCAGTTTTTACACACTAACCCATGTCACTTTGTTTCAGTCATTGTAAAACATTTAATTCTATTGACTCTATCCTGATAGATCTAGATCTATCGTTGGAGTTCTGAAGCAATGGAAATTTACGAGCAGGATTTTACCCTATGGGGCAAAAAATCGCATTTATCATGAAATCAAAATGCATTACCCTCACTTTACCAAACACTCTCTATTTTATAGTTTGTCTATAGTGTGAATTTTTAATGTAGTGACAGTAGCCACTTCTCTTGACTGACTCTTCAGACAGTAGAATAGTCTAGGCCTACTTTCGTTTTGACAATAACACAGCTCTCTCTCAGTGACTACGACGAACTCACGACGCAAGACATCAACTTGATCTATAACTTCTGCTTCTTTCAAGCCTTGTTAATTTTGTTACAAATTAAAAGTTACATGTACGAGAGAACATAGTTCTTCTTACTTTTGTTTGTTACTAAATTGGTGACCCCGATACTGAACTCGCTAGTAAGCAGGCATAGATCTAGATCCACTTCGGCCTTCGACTTGAGTTTAATAGATCTACAATCTAGGTCGCTATCTTGACCTAATCTACCTTCGCTGAATCTGCCTTTGCACTAACAATAACAAGATCAAACCAACACCATGTCTCACCAGCCCGTTGAGCCAACGCAATCTCTACTTGCAGCTCTCGCGACCCAGTTACAAACATTACAAACCGGAGAGATCGCAGCAGTTTCAGTTAAACTACCCGAGTTCTGGGCGACATCGCCAGAAATCTGGTTCGCCAGAATAGAAGCGCAGTTTAGCATTAAAAACATTACGCAAGATACCACCAAGTATGATTATGTGGTCAGTGCCCTCGACTTCAAAACAGCCGAGGAGGTACACGATGTTTTAGTTAACCCACCTCAAACGGACAAATACCACAGTTTGAAGTGTGCCTTGATCAAGGCGTTCGGCAAATCCCAAACGCAGCGGGATTACGAACTCTTAAACCTTAACGGGTTAGGGGATAGAAAGCCAACAGCTTTGTTGCGTAAGATCAACGCCCTAAACGATGATCCACAGACGCTGAAAAGGGCACTGTTCCTCAGCTTCCTGCCGATGTCCGTACTATTATCTCAGGGCAGGAATTTTCGGACTTGGACAAACTAGCGGAAGCTGCTGATCGGGTTTGGGAGGTCTTCGGGTATACAGCACATCACCCAAACGACAAACGAAACCACCCCTGATTGCGTCGAGTCTATCCAGCGTAACAGGCCCGTTAACCCACGCAGCACTGTGTCCAGCGCCGCACCCTCACCTGCACCAGTATGTTTTTATCATACACAGTTCGGCCCAGGAGCAAGAAAATGCCAACCAGGGTGTAAGTTCGCCTCTCTGCTGTCGGGAAACGACAAAGCCAGCCGCTAAGCGTGGCAGCAGCTGGCTCTCTTCAATCTAACACGCTGTCAGTAGAGGACAGGAAATATGGCCTATCATACCTCGTCGACACAGGGGCTGAGATATCTGTATACCCCGCCTCTGCACAAGATCGGCGCACGCTTCAACCTTCCAACACTCTCCGCCGCTAATGGAACGTCCATGCGCACATGGGGAAAGTGCACACTTTCTTTAGTGTTAGATTCCAAGAGACAATACACACACCAGTTCTACCTCGCCGATGTTACTAGACCTATACTTGGCGCAGATTTCTTCACTGCCAATGGCCTGGCAATTGACCTTCGGGGCAAGCGTCCTCTCTCACTTGACAATGTCTCTTTCCTACTCAAAGAAAGTCAGTCTTCTCCTACACTCTTTAGGTGCCATTTTAAAGTGAAAAAAAGTGCATTCCAGTATGTTCTTGTAATGGCTTGGAGTTACAAAAATCTTGTATGTTGAAGACATATTACAATCATGTTTTTTCGACATATGCTATATGTCAAAGTATGACGTACATTCAGACTAAAAAGCTATGTACGCCTTCTTATCAAACAATGTTTACAAGATAAATGCACTATTCATTCCATATGCAGGAGGTCAACAAAAATATTTTGTGACTATGTAGGTCTGCACGTGTATAAATAAAAAATATCCTGGTCAAAACCCCCATGCCATAATATGAAAAGTGTATATTGATGCAGGCTACACTTTTAAAGCAAGATTTTGATATTTCAGGCTGATCAGGCCACTTAAGACACAAGCACATCTGTAATATTTTATTCAAGTCATACATGAATAAAACTTTTTTGTAATATTAATGTCGGTCCAAATGTCACAGCTTCTCTGGCAAAAGCAAATAAAATATAGATGCACTTTTAAATCAAAGGCACACCAATGTTGAAATTTCATAGACTAAACACAGTCCAGGTCATTTGCAGGCACAAGCTTAGTAATGTGAAACAAATTCAAGGTTGCATTTGATTGAGTCATTAAAATAGTTACATGCTTGGCATTTGACAATTGTTTTCAAAACTAGGTATTTTACTTCTTTACTCAGTTTTGAAAAAAATTCATAATTTTTGTATCTAAAAATATGCTCTTAAAACATACTCTGATTTATAAATTCAAGTTACAAACATTCCCTTCATAAAAAAATATTTGGTAGTACCAAAATTTATGGCAGACAGGAAAATGGAGAGAACTAAAACTTGAAAAATGCGAATACCCAGTTTTGGAAATCCAATCTTCATTTTGTTAAAAGAAAGTTGTGTCAAAACACACAACAAATGGTTACCTGCAAGACAAAGGGGCAGCCCATAGTGCTAAAAAAGATTGTTGAGCCAAGGAACAAAAGCACATCAGTCAAAACACAAACTACAAAGAAAAGAACAAAACTAGTTAGGAATATGAGAGAACAGATAGCCGGTTCATCCAAAAGCATCATCTGATGTACAGAGAGTGTCAGAATTAAAAATGTTGCCATTGAAAAATCAATATAAGTACCAAAGCTGGGGTAGAAGGCCAAAACAGAATATCAACAGAAACTGCACTAGCTATGAAGAAGACAGCGGGCCTGACAGTTACGGACCCAAAGATAGTTTTTCAAATAATTTGCGCTGAGTCTTACACATGAGGCCAAAAAAAGAAAGTGTGGCAAAGAACTCGTTTCAAAGTACATTAAAGTTGAGAACAGAGATTTTATTGCAAATGGTCAGATCCAACCAAGACCATATGCATCATTTCGAGACATAAAAATTATCTTTTAAACAATTATAAGAAAAACAAACAGCTGACCTGGCATTCTAAAATCATCCCACAGAATCAGATTTGGATAAAAGTAGGAGCAGATCACGGGAAAGGTAGTTTTCAAGTTCCTATGACAGTCGCTGATTTAGTAAAACTTAATGCAAGAACAAACACACGCCTGATAGGAATAGCATATGTAAAGGACACTCATGAAAATCTCAAAATCTTTATGGAAGATATAATAAACCACAAAATTGAACAACTTCAAAACAACCAAATATGGGGAAAAAGAGAGTGCTAAATATCATGGTTTGTTGTTGCTTTTTTAATACTGAATTGAACAAAAGTATCATCTTTATTCAGCCCTTGAGTTATCCAGTGTAAATGCTGAGACTGTATTTACTCTCTTTTATCTAAAATTGAGGAAGGTGCAATTCCTTTAACAAGCTTGATATCCGTTTTATCCGATTCTGCGTCATATCTGCCAGGTTGCAAGAATGGTGTGTTCAAGAAGCTTCAACAGAAAGCCCCACACATTGCTGATATAGATGGTGATCTCTGCCACCATATTCATAAGATTTCTTTCTAAGCTTTTTTGTTCTTCATTTGATAAATCATCTGCAGTTCCTTTTCTGTTGGAAGATGTCTTGGTGATTTTCATTATTGTCCAGATTTACGTCAGGAATTATTCCCTATTTGCTCTGTCTTAGATATGAAGTGTTTTGTCCCCAAGCAGAGGATTGCTTACAGATGGTTGAACACTTGGGACTGTTGCCGAAGATTTTTGTAGGTGAAGGATGCTTTAATGATTTTTTTATTTCTCATTTCTGTCTGCAAGTGACAAATATGTCTTTAAAAAGTACATTCTTGATATTTCTTAGCACAGGAAGGTGGGAGTCAGCTGATGGGCGGAAGTCAGTTTAAAACACTACAAGTAGAGTGAAGTTCAAAAGCATGACTGACCAACGGAAAGCCAGGAAAAAAGAGTGTAAAACATTGTTTGACTTCAAATTCAGAATTGAATTCTTTTGTCATATTTACAATTATGTGCTTCCTATTTTCAGGAAAGTTCTTCTTACCTTTAAGAAGAAAACTCCTGAGGCTCATATCCTTCATGATGAGCAAGTTTCTATGTGATGAGGATCTGGCATCAACTGATTTGTCAAATGCTGAAAAGTTTTCCATTATTAAACATACTATGTACGTATGCTGGTGGGAAGCAAGTCATTTCTCTTCTCACTCACATGTCAGAGTAAAGTGAATGCACTGTTTTGTATGAAGCATTAAAAAAGACTGCCGTGTATATGTAGAAGAAGCTGCCACTCAACAACCCTGTCCTCAATGCTTTATCTGCTATACACTGAGGAAACTTCCCAAGCATTTCATCACTGTTTTTGCCCCCAACTTCAATCATGAAATCATGGCAATGCAATCTGACATGGAGATTGAAGCAATCCATCTGTTCAAAAAATTATTAGTGCCTTTAGTTTGGTGAACAATATTATCTTTGGAAATGCTTCATCACTTCTCGCCAGTACTTATGAGGCTTACATGTACATTAAGTAAAACCTCTTGGCTCTGAACACCACCTCTTTAAAACTGTATGAGACTTGATCTCATAAAATCCCCATTTGATTTTTCCCAAGCCAATTACATGCAGACAGCTGCTTCAAGATGCAAAAAGAGGAAAGTAGGCAATGCAGATGGGCCCAGTGCAAAGAAGGCTGCTACTAAGAAAAGCATTGGCTATCAATATATACTTTTTTTTTCCTGGTGTAATTTATTCCTTCTTTACATGAACATTAGAAATGTATGCACCGTGCTGTTTAAGAGGCCAGTTCCTTTGGTAGTAATTGCCGAAAAAAATTCACACAATTTTATGATGAGAGGTGCCAACTGACTATGATTCTGAAAAAAAAAATCCTGAACTTTTCCCAAACCCCCAAAAAAGTCGCCGCAAGAGACTAAGCTACCCAAAAACACAAATGTTCTCAAAATTATACAAAGAACAAAAGAAAATAAAGGGTAATAACAGGTATCAATGAATTAAAATAAACACAAAGACATTTACATAAAAAGAAAAACATTATATGCACTGTTTCAATGAAGTGTTTTAACTATTATTCTGATTCTTACATCTAATTGTATTTAAATTATAAAGGTGGGGAAATAAATGAGAATCATTCTCAACCAATTATTTGTTAAAAAAAAAGGATTCTTTCATGGAATAGGATAAACAGAAAGAGAGGAAAAATGGTTTATATAATGACACAAACTTAGAGAAAAAAAATCTCAATTCTTCTTGTGAAGCCAGTCCCAGCCTTTGAATCAGAAAGCGGATTTAGATAGTTTTAAATGATAGATCTAACTACCAAGCTCTTCCTCTCCTTCGCCTGTGACAAGATCTAGGTCTACAGACCCATTTTCACTTAATTTTACACTCTTTCTTCATCAATATTGCTTTTTCCTTCATTGACAGAGGTTCCTAGACGATCTAGACGATTCAAAAAGTTATTCTTAAAGAACCACATTATGAAACTCAAAGTAGCAAGCTAGAAACCATATTAGAACATTTTCTGAAGTATGAGAACCCTTTTGTATTTAACTTCTGTGAATGGCAGTCTGAAAACCAAACAGTTTGGATCATTCTTTACAAAGGACAATGATTTTAGAGTCATAAAATCAGAGGTGTGCTTCAAGGTTCTTGTGGACAATAATATTCCACTCTCAATGAGTTCAAACCAATAAAACTATAAAGGAAATCTGCCCAGATGCGGAGATCGCGAAAAAGTTTGCTTGTGCTCTCACAAAGACTACAGCACTTCGCGACCTTAGTGCTATTTTGTCCTAACTCCAATTTTGGTAAGAAAGCATTGAATGATACCGATGGAAAGAGGGGTAAAAAATGTCCATTTTGCAGTTTCCCCCCCCCCCCTGTTTTTGCATATTCTGAACACGGATTGTCCTATCTCCTATCTTATTTAAATTATTTTAGTGCTACCCTGTCCTAACTCCAAACAACCAATCAAAAGTTGAATGATTTATGTTTGAGAAAGGTTGAGAAATCCTATTTCCAAACAAAGCCGTCATCGCTCGTGCTATCCTGTCCTATCTTTTGAGCCAACCACAAGCGAGTATTTTGGTCAGCTGATTTCACTTTCGATTCATTCACCATCAAGCAAGATGGCGGAAGGTGGAACCCGTGCATCAACCGAGACATTTTCATCAATATCTAAAGCTCCGTAAGTAGTTTTTTAAATATCTTTTGTGTTTTTACAAAATATAGTTACATCAATTTAAGCTCTTTTAAGTTTTATTGCCATACAAAGTTTCACTCTTGCTCACGGAGACATGAATCTTTCGTAGTTCAACCCACAATGTCACGGATATAGATCTACCAAAACATCTAGAGAGTTAGGATCTAACATGGAAATAGGACAACAAAGCACGGAAGTTTGCCACTCTAATTGAGAGTGTGTAGAAATGTGATGGATATAGGACAACTAAGCACTCATAATTAAGCAAACTGATTTAGGTTCAAATAGATTCTAATCTAGAATCTAGATCTAATCTAGTTTAGATTTGGACCTGGCTAGATTAGATTTTTAGATTAGATCTAATCATCTAGATTCCAGATCTAATCTAAATCTAGATTTAGATATCTTGTTTGTGAATCCTACCTAGGTTAATTGCATACTTTTTATATTTTTCTTTGCAGCATCGATGAAGCTGTGTTTGTGTCGGACAAAGTAGTGCAGGCCTTGGTACACGTCATTCAAGACGTAAACAAACTTTCAAAGTAAGTGTTTTGAAGGTATTATTGCATTCTAACACTCAACACACACCCAGGTATAAGACAATGTATTTTCTGATTGATTTTGTTATACTGAAGCTTTATTTGTCGCAAATTTATAGTTTTAGAGATATTATTTTTGAATTTGGGGTTTTCACTATCATTTTTTTAACCCCAAGAACCCACTAAAAGTTTTATTGGAAAGCTCATACACCTATCTTTGAATTTTTGCTTGCCAGGTCTGAGATGGGTGATGGTGATCATGCGAGTGGCTCTCCTCAAGATTTGTCTGTAGCAGTTGAGATTGCTGGTCATGAAGAAGATGGAGATCTACAAAGAACTCACGGTGCTAGGTAATTACTTAAGCATTATCTCCAAGAATCTTTAAGTTACTTTTACGGTATACATGCCTAATTATGATTATATTTTTTTATATTTTTTGTCCGTTATCAAGGTTGAATAGGGCCATGCTTTAATAAGTTTAGTTCTTTTCAACTCTGTAATCATAATAATGCTTTGGTCTTGTACAACTTCAAGTTTCAAAAACATTCCCCATTGCCTCCTGTCACCATCAATCGGTTTGAAATGTTCATGGACAATGTGGTATTCTCAAACTTTACACACAATCTGTCTTTCACTTTCAGGGCCAGCCTTAATAATACCCCCTTATCAGTAGAAGAATTTTAAGTCTTGGATAAAATAAGCCTCATTCCTGATTTATTCTTGTACGCATTAGTTAAAAGAAAAAAAAATTCCCCTCCAAACCTTTTTCTTTCATCTTCAGGAAAAGGACCAGGAATCCAGAGAAATGGCACCGGAACATCGAGAAACGAAAGCGGCAGCGAGGCGAAGAGTACGTAAGCTCCAGTGGCAAGAAGATACCAAAAAGAGTGATGGAGGCTGTGGATTGCACCAAGTGCTGCTATGCCAAATGTACAGACAAAATAAGTGAAGAGAAAAGGCTTGATATTTTTGAAAAGTTTTGATGATTGACTGATGAGGGGAAAAGCTCTTATTATGCAAAGCTTACGCAGAAGATGGAGAAGGAAAGAAATAGATCAAAAAGTGAAAAAAGTAGGAGAGATTTTAGTTATTTGTTCTTTTTTGAGGTAGATGGGGTTAAATTGAGGGTGTGCAAAACTTTTTTTCTAAAAAAACGCTTGGCATCTCACAGTCTAGAGTCAAATATTTTTATTCAAATTTAACAGATTCTACCACTGGGACCCCTCTTGAAAGAAAGCAGGGAAAACATGTTAAACTTGCCACTGCTCCCAGTGAAATTGATTTTGTAAACTGCCATATTTCGCTATATTTTGTTGTGGATTCCCATTATTGTAGGGAAAAGACAAAACGTCAGTACTTAGAAAGCATGTTAAATATTTCTATCATGTATGACCAGTATAAAGAATTTTGTTCAGAAAAGGGATTGCAGCCAGTAAAGATGTATAAATATAGACAAATTTTTAATGAGGAGTTCAACCTGGGCTTCACCAAGCCAAAATCAGATAGGTGTGATGCGTGTGAGGAGTCAAAAATGAATGTACAGAAAGGAAAGGTTTTGAGTGAGGGGGAGAGGGAATCTATTGAACATCATAAATTTCTTGCCAGGGATGCATATGAGGAGAGGGAGAGGGATAGAAAGTCTGATGCTGCTGTGTTATGTTTTGATTTAGAGAATGTCTTAACATTGCCAAGGGCAAATGTCTCTAACTTCTTTTACATGAGAAAGTTATCAGTCTATAATTTAACTGTTCATTGTTCTATTGATAAAACTGTGTTTTGCGCAGTGTGGAATGAAGTTGAGGGTGGAAGAGGAGGTAATGCTGTTGCATCTGCTTTGTTGAAGGTTTTAGATCGGTTTGTTCAGATGCATCCAACTGTACCTGAGATCATCCTGTGGTCTGATTCTTGCGTTCCTTAGAACCGCAACAGTTTGATGGCATATGCTTTGCTCTCTTTCATTAAGAAACATCCTCACGTTACAAAAATTACCCAGAAGTATTCCGAGGCAGGCCACAGCATGATCCAGGAAGTTGATAGTGCTCATAGCTCTATTGAGCGCCACCTTAGAAATGTGGAGGTGTTCAGCCCCATTAGTCTCATAAGGCAGCTTCTTGCTGTGAGAAGGTCACCCAAATTTAGAATAATCCAAATGAGGCTGAGTGACTTTTTAAGCTTTGATGAGGGAAGGAAGATGAATTTTTCTAAAGTACCTTTTACTGCTGTGAAGCAACTGGTGTATGAGCAGGGAAAAACCAACTTCGTAAGCTTCGGCCGCTCACACTCAGTTGCAGAGCTCTCCTGCGTCCTCATAACTAAAGACAGCAGAACACCCAGGGGAAAGGGATGTACCCCTCTGAAAGTTAAAGTTGAAGAAGTCAAGCCTCTTCAAACTTTGAAACCATTACTCAAAACCTTTCAGTTGGCCAAAGAAAAAATTGCTGACCTGCGGGCGATGTTTGTGTATATGCCAAAGGTTGATGTTGATTGTTTTGAGACTATTCTTAAATCCAAACAGTAACTAAGTACTTCACTACTTGTAAGCACGTGTTCATTTTTTGTAATTGCGGGGGAGGGGAGGGGCCTTCTCACAGCAAGAAGCTGTCTTATCCTGTTTCTTTCATTTTTAAGCACTTGTTATGTAAACAGCTCTTTATCTTATTGAAGTAAGCTATTGTATGTGAAGGATGAGTTCTAGTTACCACTTTATACCAGATAAATTATTTTGCTGTTTTGTAAAATAATTTTATCACACACTCCGTAAGCCTTGAGTTTTTTCCACACACATTTTGAGCGTCTCATAAATTATGACAACACACTGAATTTCTTCAATTCTTCTCTCAGTAGTGAGACTGTTTAACTTCAAGAGCATTAATCAATAAATAATGCATTTTTTTTGCCTCGAGTGTTTGAAATCTCTCAGACTGAGGCATTGGTCTGAATTTCCTTTTTTAATTTTCTCAGCATTTATTTAGAGATTTTTAGCAAAAGTTACTGCTTAAAGATCAATGTATTATAAACTGTAATGAGTTAGTATGCCATTATTATGACTATGTTATCTAGGTAAAACATTTTAGTCCTTTTTTATGTTGTCTTTTTAAAAACTAAGAGATAGTTTTATACTTTTGTGCTAAGCTAATGCACTCATGGCTTACCAATAAAATGAATTCAGTCTACTTGTACTTTCCTCAAATTTTTTAATTGATCAAATAATTCTATTGATGTGTAATATGTTTTACTTTATTTTGTCTTCCCATGTTTTATGCCACCCAAAATTGTATGCAGTGAGCACTATGCATATCAGTCTTACTCACTGAAGAGCAAATCCTTATGTATTTGAGTAGCATATTTTGTGTGAAATAAAGTAAAATTGTTCATGAATTATGCTAATACCATTTATTTTGTTTTCTTTGTTGTGCTTTTGTGAAATTTGAAAATGATTTGTGATTTAAAAAAGTATTCTTTTGAAATTTGCCCCACTCAAAATAGAGAAATTGTAATTTTTAAATTAATGTAAATTATAATGAATCAATAGCAGTAACTGTTGTGGACTTGGTATAAATTGAAAATACACGTATATCAAGGCCCTTCTTGGTCCTTTTACATATGTATCTTGTTTAGTCAAGGCTAAGTCTGTACCAGTGTAACTGTAAGAGTGGCTTAAAACCTAAAAAAACCAAGACAATTTTTTAAATGCTGTGTTAATAAACAGCTTAAGATGAAGAAAAGTTGCACTCTAAGTTAGTCTGAAGTGTCAAGAAGATACTGAAAATACATGTATTTTAAAGACTCTATGATAGACCAATTTCAAGGCTAGAGACTACAGTAAAAAGTACCATACCTTTGAAAGAGGTTTTGCTGGTTTTTTTTTTTTTGAAGAAAACAGTTATATTGATAGAAAAATTCTTTTAAAAATTTCACTAAACCCTAAAGCGGCCAAAATTTCAGCACAAGATTCTATCATTCACTCATGGTTCAAGGACCCACTTGATGATCAAGAATCCAGTACCACCGAAGAGTCATTTTCTGCCAGCAGGTTGAATACACAAACTCCTCCATCAACTCAAAACAGGCAGCCATCTATTCTGCATTCTTGCTCTGGATATGCCCACCTTTGACAAGTACGACAGAATTTTATATAGTGATGAACCTCTGATCCACAAGCTCAGACAGTTGTATTTGTCTCTGTTTTGAGACATTCTTAAGAAACTGGTCAGAAGCAATGTTATTGCTCTTCAGTGGATATCTTGAAGGTTAAATTCAAAGATACCACTCATCACCGCCTGGACCAAGACATGTACTTGGGTGAACTAGTCCAAAACAATGTTGGAGAAGACAAAGGCAAAACAAAATGGAAAAATGTAATTCATTATTTTCCCACTTCTTTAGATTTTAAAGGTTGGAAGGTCTGGAGGTGATGTGAGATAAGGTAGAAAAGCTAAAATTTGAAGGACTGTTTCGGAAAGTGGTGAAAATATCCTATCGACCCTATATATATATATATATATATATATATATATATATATATATATATATATAAAATTCATAGAATTGCAACTTTAAAATTTTGTGCCCTCTTTTTCTTAAAGAAGGCATGTTTTGAAACAGGTTTGGGAAATTCGGTGTAAATATTTGTAATCCTTTTCCAGAGTCAAGTCTTGGATAAAAGCGTTTACTCCCCACAGCCTCCTGATATGCATCTGCATTCAGTTACATTCAATTAAATATATAAATTGTAGGTGCTATAAAATATAGATGTGAAGCTATGAGATATGTGTAAAAGGAATGCGACAAATTCTGAATTTTTTTTTTCAAAATGCCAAGCTGAAGTGGTCAAAAGAGCAAAGTTTCTGAAAAAGTTAAAAACTCTTCAATGACAGTATTATTTTTGTGTTGCTAGCATTGATACTAGGAATGTATTGATAAAAATTTAAGAGGAGTAAGCTGAAAATAACAAGGGAGTATGTACAATAATAAGCAAGAAAAAAAAACGGCTCACAAAAATGGAAAATCTGTATAATTTTACATGCACAATGATTTAGCACAAGATTTGACTTCAAAATCATCATATCTATAATAGATAGTTAAAAGCTATATTAAAAACATATAGTTCAGATCCAAACTAGAATATAATATCAAAAAGAAAAATTTACCTTATTATTATTACATTTTGAAAAAGCCAGTGATTTTTGACTGTCCTTTTACTTGGGGGAGCAAACGTTTCCTGCATGATTTTTCTGCTTTATTGGACTTCAGCTTGGACTGACCATGCTTTGCAATGGACGAGATAGATGTAACCCCACTACACTGTGTTTGTTTCTCCTCTCCTGCTAACACAATCAGCTTGTTCACTGCTGAACAACTCTCAACATTTTCTTTGCCTGTAGTCAGCACTTTCCTCTTCCTCACAATCTTAGTTTGATGCTGTTTGCTGTTATCACAGAGTTTGTTTGGCTGTAGATTAGCTTGATTGTCACAAGCTTTCCTGTCAACCAGAGTTTTGCTGTTTACAAGACAAAATTTACAAGTGTCACAGCAGGGGCACAAGAATAGTCAAATAAACTTAATAGAATGCCTATCTAGATTTTGTTTAAAGTATCAAGCCTACATAGACTAAATTGATTTAGAATTAGATATGCACCCATTGATTTGCTGCCTTCTTACATTTTCATTTGTTAATATTACATACAAGACATTTTATGCTTATCGCTAACAAATATTTTCATACTTTATTTATCAATGGAACGCCCTTGTAGCTCCTTAGTGTAAAGGTGCTCTAAAATAAAACTTTTTTATTCAACTAAAGTTTCAAGATTTCAAATGTCAGCATGGAAAAAACTTTTCAGCATACTCATTACAGGAGAAGGTTTTTTTTTTTAAATTACATGTTAATTCCTTATCTACTTCCACTTGAGAGAGAAAACTTTCATTCACCTCGGTAAAACCTCAACAGAAGATAAAGTTCCTTGAGTCAAAATCAGCCCATCCTCCTCCTCTAAATAAAAAGCTGAAGAAACCTGAGAGTAATAAGAGAAAATTCTATGTTAAAAACAGCTGCTGCACTGATCTGCTTGAAAGAGACATTGTCTGATCCATGACTGAACTTTCTTGTTTTTATTGCACTTACATTGGATATAACTTCACGTAATAAGAAATAAAGTGAAAAGTCAATGTCCCTCTTTCTTTCTGTCACAGAATATTTCCTGAAACGCTTAACTCTAGGCAACTTAAGTGACAGCACTTACAAAAGAAGAAACTTTCTTCACTGCTCGTGGAAACTGCTTGGCCTTTATCTCAGTATTTTCTCGTACTATTTCCAACATGCATGGTGATCTGATGATGTGGAAAAAAGATCGTAAAAGAAAATTTTTCATCACAAAGTCCTCAAAATTGTAGAAACTAAAGAGACTTGCATAAGAAAAAAAAAATGTCACATGGGTATTAGAAACTAAAAAGTTCATCAAAATACCGACAGAGCAAAACATTATTTCTTTGTTTTGCTTAGGGGTGCCTTGCTCAATCTCAATTCTATTTTGTTCTTACAACCCTCCCTTCTTAATCTCTGGCTTTTTCTCTGCAGCATATCATTTGAAAGTAAATCTTCTTAACTGTCTAATATTATACACGTTATTTAGAAAAAAAAATTTAAAAACCTTGAAATATATTTTTTGTCATACAAAACTAGGCTTGCAGTTTTTCAATTGGTATCTTCCGAAAGATGGTACATGAATCTCCATAGTGATTAAGCTTTATAGAATAAGTAAAAGTCACCTGAACTGAGACAGGAGACATGGAATACGCGTTGGTGTATGTGATGAAAAGCTCAAGTCTTGAAGCATTTTATTGTCAGCCTCACTGGACTCCTGGACAGAAGCTTGATCAAGGAAGGTCTGAAGAACTCGCAAACAGTGCCTGCCCAGTAAGCTGCCTCCTGTGCTATTGGTTTGCTGAAAAAAAAATTGATAATTTGAGATGTTCAGAAAAAGAATTGAACTAGTGTTCAGACAGAACATAAATGAAGCCAACTCTGGTAAAGTGCTTTATTATTTCCACACCTACAACAGTCAGTAAACATTGAAGAAAATTACAAAAAAAATCTTTTCTTTCCTGCATTAAATGATGAAGATCAAAAGTACAGGATTTCCAGATGTTTTGGGCCTAACATGGCTCAAGAATTATTGCAAATACTCAACTGCAGTGAACACCTTCTGCCTCAGATTTGAAAAGTTAAATTCAATAACCAGATAAAAAAAAAAGCATTTGAAGTTTTTATTGGGTTTTTTCTTTTTTTTTTTTCATCAACTTGTTATGACTTAGCAGGTTTGCTTCTATTCCCTACTACAGTTCCCTCTTCTTTCTCACCCTTCTCACTGCTGCTCAGCCAGGATCTCTATATCTGGATTAGCTCAATACAAGTTGGGAAAATTACACATGTAAAATTGCAATGAAGATCAAGTATTTGTGTCAAATTTATCATATTAATGCGTAGGGTTTTCAAAAATGAAATAAAATTTCTAGGATTTTCCACTCCACTTGAAATTTCATTTTTTTTTTTTCTTTTAGGATTGGTGTGCTGGGGCTTCAATGGCCAGGAGGACAACTTCGGCAATATTAGCTGAATCTAATTAACAGTCAAAGTCCTGTGAAGGGAACGGACTACATCAGCACAATACTGGCAACAAGCAATTTACTCCCTGCACATGGGAAACCTCCATGCACTTCAGTGCAATTCATTTCTTCCCGCAAACAAGGTATCCCCTTTTGAGTCTTTCGGTTCATCCATACTTGGTTTAAATTTGGGTTCAATAGTATATGTGAATATCTTCCCCTGTTAAGTATATGTGAATATCTTCACCTGATAAGATACACATGGGTCTCATCTATTAAGACTTTTCTTTTTACTGCAAATTGGGTGAAAAAGTTATTCACCAACACTGTAGTTTTCTATGGGCTTGTGATGAGAATGGCACAGAGATTAGCTCTTGGTGTGATGATAGCAAGGGATCTAAAGATTTAGACTTGGGGTTATTTCTACTTCTAGAAGTAATGATGAGAATTAAGATCTAGCTTTCACCCTGCCACAACGTTTGACAAACAGATCTCTATCTACAGCTATGACTGAACCAAACTTTCTTGGGCAAGGGGGCCTTCACAGGCAGTACTTACATCGGGAGAAAAGTGTTCACTCCATGTTTTGTTATCTCATGAAACAAATCTCAATGACAATAAGAAAAAAAAAGTTTGACTTTAGGAATAAAGTTAATTTCACATTACAAAAAAAAGAAACACGAAAAAAATCATACACTTTGATGAACATCTTCAGCAGTTGTCTCATCATCGATGATGGCAGCCAGTGAAGTCTGAATCTCCAGTGCACACGGTTCAACCAACCTGCAGGTGAATTTCCCACTTTTACACTGGGTTAGATTATTTTTAATGATGTTCACAACACGGACACAGGCTGAGCTGTGGAGGATAAAATAAGAGCTTCCTGTCAAACTTCATTCTAGAATTTTAATATTCTATTCTATTCATTAGACAAAGAACTGTTTTTTGTTTACATAATGACATTTCCAATTTGAAATCCAAGTATTAATTGTTTTGGAAAGTTTAAAAAAGGGAGTGATTGAAAATAAACCTGTATGCATGACAAACATTTCTGTGAACAATTTGAAATTAAGGAGTCATCAAACATTTTTCATTGTGCCCTGACACAGGCATAATGGTCAGCAATTGGTCTGCTTTGAGACCTGTTATCTCAATCTGGTTAAACTTTAAGACAATTTGAGAGCCACAACTGACCGGACATCTGTCACTTCCTCCACTACCGTCTGCAGCTTCTGTGTGAAGTCAAGAAGACACCCCAAGCCCTTAATGTAAGACATTAAAGGGGTGCTTGCTGAAGGTGCGTAGCCCTGCCCACCAAGTCTGATACGCATTATGAAGGATGCAAGAAACTGAAAAACAAAACAGTTTAAGTACATTCAGAAGATTTTACAGGATACCTGCTTCACCTGTAAGTGAACAATCAGAAGGCTTAGCATGCTCTTTTCTTTCAGATTTGAGATATTAAGTCATTTCATAAAAAAATCAAATAGAAATGTCTAAGGTAGAGATGTAGCTTACATGTGAGACCATTTGTAAGCACTCAAAATAAATGATAATTTATCTGCACTAGAAAACTAATCCCACAATTTCCAAATCTATTTAAAGATCCCCCTAAACGTTATTATGAGCTGATGTGGTTATGAACAAAAATGCCTTAGAGTGCACTGACTTGCAGCAATTCATAGTATGAAGAAGATTAAATTAACATACTCTGGGGAAAGAATAGATCTTTAGGTCATTTCAACTTGGACAAAAATGGGGAATTTATCACTTTTAATCGGTCATTTTTCAGAGTAAAATTTAAATTATTTGACTAATTTGTACCAGTTTGAGACATATAAAACATGAAAAAAGCAAGATGCTATTTTCCTCCAATAAGAAAAAAAAACTAAAATGAAGCTACTACATTCACACTGTATTACCTGGTACATGGAAAGCCCTGCTGACAAAGACTCATGTTTGACGTGTGTGAACGCTGCGTGATCCAGTCCCCTCTCTGGGATGTTGAAGATTCGTGCTAGAGAAAGCTGACTACGCGAGTTCACCAGAAGATGAATGTAACAACGGAACAAATCATGGACAAAGGTCTGAAAGAAGAAAAACAAAATCATAAGTTTAATAAAAAGGACACAATGAAGAATTACAACCCATTCAAAATGGCCAGAAACATGTTATATTTACAACACATCATTGATCGCAACACTCATAACTTGAGATCAAATTCAAACTGTATGTATATCAAAAAAAGCAAAATTTATTTATCAAACCAGCTCGAGCAATACTATCTATCATCATAAAGTTTGCAGGACTTAAAATAAAAAGTTAAAAAATAAATAAAGCCAACATGTATTGGAGTAAAATCCTACACTTAGTAATAAATTTAACTTTAACCTTTCTCAACTTCTTTTTCTCTGCCGGCGTCGCTGGTGTTCTAGGGGTACTGAACTGCAAGGGAGAGCACACAGGAGAGTTGCAATTATCCAAAAGTTTTGCCCTTGAGGGTGTTTTTGGATGTTCAGGTATACCTTGGTCCATTAAATTAGATTCGGCGTCAAGTGCATCATCCACTGTACTGATGTCCAGAAAGAAGCTAGGGTTAAGTTGCTTCAAAACATCACAAATCTTCACCTGGTGGTTTAAGGAGTTTCAGATATATGAGCACTTTGCATTTCATGAATGGGAAAGAGGTTTTAGAAGCAGAGTTTGCTGCCCCATGGTATCACTATTTTGTTTGAAAATGATCCCTCAAAAGTAATTTTAAGTCGTTTCTACTCTTTGCTTGCTTTATTAATTAATCTAGATCATTAAACAATAATATATTTTTTTGCCACCTCAGTTATATAGAACTTAACGATGGGAGTAAAAGACTTTGAGAACAGTTGGTTATTTAGAAGTTAGTCTTTAATTTATATCTTAACTATGTTCTGGCCATAATTCTTATTTGTTTAAAGAATTTCCTATTATTACAAATCTTTTTAAATGGTGATGGTCTGATGCAAAAGAACATATTTTTTTACAGACTTTAAAAGTTTGACTTTTCTCATTTTGTCTAATCAGAACTAGATTTTTTTTTCAAAGGGCCTACCTGAATTGGAGCAAGAGGATCTCTGTCAATGTCAAATTCTTTCATGTCTTCACACGATTTTATGAAAAGATGTAGATCAGATTGGCAATTTGTTATCTCTTGCACAAATCTCATGTGACAATCTAGAATTGACTGCTGATTACTGGTCTCCTTGTGTGACACAAACAAGGCGAAAACAGCTTTGAGCTCAGCCTCACTTTTTCCTTTTTCTTGTGATTCTTTCATACTTTTCTCCACATTAGATTTTGCAGCATTAAGTGTGTCACAGTTTCTTGATAAGTTAAGATAAATGGAATCTCTGTGGGTTTCTTGTTCTCCTGTAACTTTACACTTCTGAAGAAGTTTATTCAGTGCGCCAATTTGAATGTTTTGTATTTTAGCGGCCACATCTAGAGTCTCAGCAGGAGGGGCATCAAATGTTTCCTTATTCTATAGAATAATAAAACCACTTTCAATCAAACAGTAATCATTAAAATATTACTTTTTAGCATATTTTAAAAATAGTATTCCAAAACTATGAGAAATGATACAAGTGCAATGTGTCATGTACCATGAAACAATGTTTGTGATAATTTTCCAAGTTAAGGATCTACTTTTTAATCAAAAAGAATTGTGAATATGATAGTATAATCTTAACTGCAACTGCCTTGATATAGATTAAGTGAGATTGTTTATATTTCCCTTCCTTTGAAATCCGCCAGAACAAACCTTAGTCAAATATATTTTAAAAACCAATTGTAAAACTGCAGGCTGTTGAAAAATATGCCTTCTGTTTTTAAATTAAATCATGTTATAGCCCTATAGCATAAACTTGAAGTTGAAAACGACCAACAAGATGAGTTAAGATGAAAATAAATGCGCAGCATGAAATCAGATGCAAACTTTACAGTAGAGTCCCATTAGAATCATTAGGGAAAATTTTTATCTCAAAAGTTTTAGTTATTTGTTTTTCAATTTGTTCTCAAACAATTTATACCAGAGGAATATCTGTGCTTTATTCAATTCACTGCAAACCTCCTTTAATCACACTCACTACTTGATTTAGGGACATTACTATATATATTTAAAAAGTAAAGTGGAAGTTTCATAACTATAGCATCCAACCTTGGACCCTAACAGTCCAAGAAAAAAAAAAAAGACTGCACTTGATAGCAGACTTATTTCAACTGTATTTTATGAAATTATTTGTAGTTTATGTAAAGTTGCCTTTTTCAAATCTACATCACATACAAAGACCATGAAAATAGCATCTTCAGCAAGGGTTGAACTTGCTACTACTTATCTTACTCTCACTGATGCCTGTCTGTAACTGCAACAAAGAACCAGGTAAAAGTATTACAATTAAGAAAATCGTTTAGTTAATTATACTTTACCATGTGACCATTGCTCAGATTTCTCTGTCCTTCTCACTCTTGCTTGCTCTCCCACCCTGTCGCATTTGCTATTTCTGATACTTTTTTATTCTTGCTAATCTATTATTGATTTGAAGCCATTACTTTTTTCCTTCTTAATATATTACATCATTTACCTTTTCTGCTGCTTTTTGCCAGTATTTAGATGATTTCATTGTAAACTTTGAATAAACTGCTTCATAGCACAAGATCAGAGGGTAATTTCGCATTTACTTTTCTCCACCACATTTTATTGATTTTTTTACCATTCAATGTCAACGTTTTTTTTTTTTTTTAAAAAAAGCCTTTCTGAAAACTGGTCTTGCTTTTATTATTATAAAACCTGGATTTTAATAAATATTAAACGAATACCGTTAGATTATATCTTGCTGATATCAAAAGCGCAGTATAGCTTCAATTTTTTTTTATTTATTAACATGCTCACATGTTCATTTATTATTGTCTATTAAACACAAACATTGTTAATTAAGAAAAACATTTAAATAAAAAAAAGAAAAAAATAACAGCCGCAATGTCTTAGCATATCGATCTAACGTTAATTTATATCTCAACATATGGGGAATATACCCTTCAGTCATGGCAAATTTACTCAATCCTGGTTGTATTAAAACAAGGCTAAAAATATGATTGAAACAAAATAGGCACAGACAATAACGTGCTAAATTGAGCGTGAAAGGATTGCTGGTTTTTCTTGACTATTTGTAATCGACTTGAGATGCATAGAAGGAGAGAGAGACCCTGTCTCTTGCATGCCTATCCCAACGTGGCAAAATAACCAAATGCTATGTTATACCAAAATTATTCAAATTAATAAAAACATAGACCTAAAAGTAGTTTCACTACTTTGTCAAGACACAGATAACCATTTATTTCAAGTTTAGAGAAGAATGGAATGGAATATATTCCAACTGAGAAAAGTAGAGTCGTAGTTGCTCTTTATTTGATGAGAACCATTTGTAATATGCTTTGCACAACTTCCCATGTCTTTTGTGACAGAGGCATGCATTAATATTGAGAAAATCAAGGCATACAAAAAATTTTTTAAAAAAAATGAAGTCTGTAACCAAAATATAAATGAATTAATTACTTTCTCTATTCCATGGTCCAGTAATAATAATAATAATAATTAATAATTAAATTCAATGCAGTTACATACTTAGCCATCCTTGTTGAGCAACCAACAAAAACTTCTTTGTAAACTTTAAAAAATTCAAACCAAATATCACCAGTTCGGATGGAATCAAGTTGAAAAACAGTACAAGTGTATTCATGACCAATTGGTCCATTTCACAACGCTTTAATTTATTCTCATGATACATTCGTATATACCTTTTGTTTAAAACAGGCAAGACAATACTGAATGAGCTGCAATTCGTCCGAGTGTGTCAAAATGGTTGTCCGTTCGTTGTACAGCAAACCAAATCTCCTGCATTGTTTTAAAATAAAAGCAGTCATTTGTAATGACTTCTTCAAGTTCTGGCCTTGCATCCTATTTCCTTCAATCCTTTGCTCTGCTCTACAATTCTGGGATGTAAAAGAAATTTTTGAAATATATAGAACGAAAAGATTGTAGCTTTGATATGAAAAGATGATTTGATGTAGAATTCCAAAACTGCGTCTAGGAAAAAAGTACATTTTAGCCACTTGTGTTAAATTGCAGTGGATCAGTATTAGTTAAACATTTAAAACATAGCAATACCCTGCTTCAAAACTGAAGGCAAATCCTTCATACGTGAAAGCCTTTTAAGAAATTCTCAATCCTTCTTCTCAAAGTGACCTAATTTCTACTAACATTATGTAGTATAAGTTTCAAAAGTTTTTGTTATGTATTTTCAGGAACAGAACATTCTGGATTTGGAATTTAAATTAAAATCTACACTTATAAAGTAGTTGGACCACATAATAATTATTCATTGAAAAATAATTCAAAGGTGCCAGTATTTCTGGAATCTCAGGTCTATCAGGTAATTAAGAAATCTTAGAGCAGGCCACAACATTGATTTTAAAAATGTTTGATGTTTGATGTAATGAGAGTGAAACATTTTAATGAAGTATTAGAATGCAAAATTTCGAGTTTCACGGTTTTATAATTGGGTCATGAATGCAACTGGAAAATCAAAGGTATTAAATAACTATGTGTGTAAAATGGCAAACAAAAATGTTGGTTTCTAATTTCTTCACAATAACTGAGTAAACTAAGCACAACTAGAAGAAATTCAAATTCAAGTTTCATTTTCAGTACTTTCCTTTTGACATTAAATCTAAGTTGTGCTTTTCCTAAATAAGTACCAATATTCAGATGCCTTTTATGTATGCCAAACATTTCTTATAATAAACAAATTGTGGTGTCATTTCAGACTGAAAGAAATTAACTACTGTGACCTTTTTGTTTACAAATGTTAGACACTAGGGGCTATTTCAAGGAAATGTTATCTTTAAGTTGTCAAATAATCTAGATCTAGGAGAACACGGAAAGATAGCACAAGTTCAATTTCACAGTCAAAGGTTTGGGAAAAAAGCAGAATTTTTTTGTTTGTTAGTGTTAGAGTTTGCTCAAATCCTCCAAGACAAACAGAAACTACTTTTCATTACCATTTTTATTTATTTTTGAAATTGTGGACATTTGATCATAAAGGGCACCCGAGTTTGTGTCCATTTTCAAACATAATCGTTTTATCTCATAAACAGTTTAGAAAAAAGGAATAATATAGATCTAGATCCATGTTTATTTCATGTCGCTTCTCCAATATTTTTTTACATTTGGTGATGAGAGTTGGCTAATTAAAGAAGCGAAGTGTTAAGCAGAAATCATCACTGCAATACAGATCTACATCATGGAAAATGATACATTCATTGTTAAATTTGCAGACACTGGCCCAACTTTGTTTAAGCTTTAAAGCCGCATGTTTCTTAATGAGCTTGATACGCTGAACACGAATAGGTTTTATTCGTCGCAAACAAACTTTTCAAGATAGAATCATTTGTCATTTTTTGTCCTGCATTATTTTCTGATGTTTGTTGCAGTTCTGTAAACCAATCTGCTTACAAGTGCTTTTGAATTCTCCACTTATTCTTGACCCGGACAACTAGCCTCTACCCACCACAGCCCCAACGTATGCGCACTATTCAGAAACCAGGGGCACCACTTTCTGATTGTGAAAATGAGGAAATAGATCGAGATGAGAGGGATCTCATTTGTCACTTATAATTAATCGCATTTAAAATGTTACGTACTTCAGTAATTACTTAATCGTGACAACTTTCACTACTAAATAGGCAAAAGAAACACTTACAGACATGGAATAGTTGTTTTATAAGGAAGTTGATACCCATTTCTTATAAATTCTATTTCTAGGCGGGCAAGAATGCTTTCACTTTGGCTACCTGTCAACACAAACCCACGTTTAACCAACTTGGTAAGCAATCAGTAACTTGCAGCAGGTAAACCTACTGAAGATTGCCTGCACCACTCTGGCCGTGTCTTCATGCCTTAAAAGTACACCCCGGTCAAAGGTGAGGCTCAGTCATACAAATGTTCTTTTATAAATCAAAAACATTTTCATACCTAAAATTGACTCAATCACACAAATACTAGATCTAGATCTAGATCTAGAAAGATAGGTATTATTGCAGTTATTGGCCCAACTCATTTTAGGCTTTAAAATTATATTTTTATTAATGAATTTGATATGCTGAACACGAATGAAGGTTTTATTAGTCGCAAATAAATACTTTTCAATAAGAGCTCTGACTTTTGGTGTTGCTCTAAAATCCCATAACAGGGATCTCAACTCAAAATCTTGAAAACCAGTGAACTTTTCGCTGAAGCGCAACACCCCAAAAATAAAAACGACTGCTCGCCGGGGAGCAAAATACAATAACACAAGACTATCAATTTCTTATTATAATTTATATGTCTCAAACACTGAAAAAGGAAGAAATAATGAGATAAACAAACAAAAAAATATATGGAAAACCACGGATTCACGGAAGTGATCGATCACAGAACTTTAGAAAAGGTAAAATCCACGGAAAATTGAGATCCCTGCTACAAGTTTCGAATTCGTCGAGACACATTTTCTTGTGACGCCTAAAGAGAGTTGGGCCGATATCTGTAAATTTACCGACAGATCTAGAAATCTAGACAAGTATAATATTGATAATTTAAAATGAACAATCACGTATAGATCTATCTTTAGATTAGAACTATATTCTAGATCTTGAGCCGTAGAGGGTCTCTAAAGATAAAAAGAGTTCAAGCGTAGATCTAGATCTAGAAACACTAGACTCTAGATTAGATCTAGAATCTAAAGCTAGATCTAGGTTCTAGATCTCAAATTTAAAGACATCAAGAATTTTAGGTTTTCTAACCCTTTTCTGATCTGATAAATTCCAGTTGCGCACATTGTTTTTTATATCGAGCATCTATTTTCAAGGAAATAGATATTAGTTCTAATTGCTTACTTAAATTAATCGGATTAATCATGTGAGCTCCTTGGCTTCAGTCAAAATTTGCTCACTCAATGATCATTCGCCGTCCGTGCAATTCATTCGGTGATTCCGACGATTCGTATTCACGCGTCAAGTGGGCTGATACGTAATGTGTTTCATTAACTGCCATAATGCAAAGGTTGATTTTTAAAAAAGGACCCTAAAAAATATTGGGCAAAATGCCTTTGTTGGTGACATGAAGAAATTTTATCAATTCAATGCTATTGATTGTCACATCATCTTCATGCTTAATTTTAAAGACTTGATGTCCTACGAAGGAATGTAATTTTATGTGCTATCCTTACACATCTCAACAACTTGGCAATTTTCAACAAAAAGGGGTTCCAACATGCCAAAAATTAATTTTATAAGGATCATTAATCTGTGGGTAGGCGAGCTGGGAGTCGTCTTCATACAGTTATAGCAATGTATGAACTATTATGTTCGTTTTGTTATGGGCACAATCAACAAACCACGTTGCTTTCACGCTTTCGTTTGCTGATTGATTGTTTTAACACACACCAATCAACGCAATACATGAAAACTCACTTTTCTGCAGTATGTTTAATCCATATAATAAAATTTGATAGGTTCGATTTTAAGCCGGATGTAACAACACAACTGTAAAACTTCATACTTTAAGAACACATAACCCATAGTTCGAATGCTTCAAGATACTAAAAATTCAAAAATAGTTTGCTGTAGCTGAATAATACCAATTTTAACTAATTCGCCATACTCAACCGACATCTTGGCCACGTGTTTCGTTCAGTAAATTAGACTACTTGGGAGTTAAGAAAATCAGGGGTTTCAAATCACCTTTAAATAGATATGATTTAAGATAAATCTTAAATCGCACGCATATCAGAACTGGAATGAGAAATGTGGTTAAAAAAAAAAAATTTTTTTTTAAAGTTATGATGTGCACAGGAAGCAACACTAATTAAAGGCTAAACTGGGTGAAAAATATAACCTACAACAATCAATATTTCGGTCGTTTTTTCCAAATGTTTCTATGTTGGAGTAACAAGAGAGAATTTTTTTTTTAAATAGCATTGTGGATAAATTCGGATGTGTCTAGTCTGTTTGATTAATACTGCAGTGTATGATTCTAAAAATCCTAGTATCCAATTGTTTCCTACTTAGACTTCCATAAAATGTTCATAGGGTAATGTTAGTCTTTATAATTATAATTTTGTACCGATAGTTCTAACTTTTCGTTGCTTTATATTCACTATCGTTAGTTATTGCCCAATGCTTTAGAATTATATGTCTTGCTGTTGGTTGCAATTAATGTTTGTCTTCTTATTTTTTTTTCTTTTTTGCAGTATATTCTTTAAAATCATTCTTTAGATACCGGTACCAAGAAATTACTGCTTCTAAAGCTATGTCAAAAGTTTCTCTTAAAAAAACTTTTTACCGATTGCATTTAGAATATAATTAGGTCTAAGTATCGGCGATTTCTGAATATGAGGAAAAATGTGGTGACAGTAATGCATGCGTTGAAGAAAAAAAAAAGGGGGGGGGGGGGGGTGGGGAGGAGAAAATCAGGTGTAAAATCGATGCCCTCTTGTTCGGTAGCCGTTTATTCTTCTCGTTGAAATGATATGGTAAAGAGGGTGAAAGGCGCGAATTCAGATTGAAGATGGGGTTAATGGTTGTGGCCCACGCGATTCACAGACCATCGCGTTGGAAGTCATGGAGAGTATTTTATCTACAGTACTGTTAGCGCAGTCATAAATCTCACATAACATCACAGGCGCTGGGGCACAGAGGGGGTGCTGCAGGCAGTCGATGGCCGTCGAGGGCCAGTGCTACTGTATTTCCTCATTTAATTTTATTAGAACTAGATTTCTCTGTTACGTTGAATAGATGGGAGCTTGGAAGAGGACCGATGGGGGTTCTAACCTTACAGCAGTGCGATGCATCGTCCTGGCATCACATCAACAACACAAATTTAAAATGGTTCTAGATTGTCCATCAAGTTAAGATAGCACCAGCTTGAAGCATTGGTTTTAAAGAACTGAGCCATATAATGCTGGACCCTCGGACAGTTCGTCCTCTGCAGGATAACCATTTTAGGAAGAGCGGAAGATGGGGTTGACCAATCATATAAAGATTTTAAATCCTGCTTTACCACGATAATATATTTTGTAGGCTTGTACAATTTTCTTAAGTTATATCTCATGGGATATATTGTACCATATGAACCATGAAAAGACAAAAATACTCTACGTTTTCCAAACAAAGTCATGGCCCGTTCATGAGTGTGTAAATAAATTTTGACCTACATGTTGTGTTCATTTGATCCGTTCATTGAGGGACATACATGTATTACTGGATGAGCCGCTTGCTACAATCTCATCTCGCACGGTCACACAAATCCTATATAGACACAGAGGACATGAAAGAATTTAGATTCCAAATTCAACCCTCTTTGACGATATATGATTCGATCCCGCATTTGGAAATCGCAACAGATCCCAGGGTGGGTTGTGTAGAACAAGGCCACCACTGCTGCTCCATGCTGAGGGTAAATTAAAGTTTGATCAGTTCAAACAGCGACCAGTGTGGAAGACTGGACCCTCGAGAGCTCCACTAGAGATGTCATCCGAGCGTTTCCAATTTGGGAACACTAGAAAAACAGAGCTAGTGTGAACATGGGAGGTCTCTGAGTTCACGAAGCAGGAGAGAGAGAGAGAGAGAGAGAGAGAGAGGCAGGCAGACAGACAGGCAGGCAGGCAGACAGACAGAGAGACAGGCAGATAGAGACATAGAGAGAGGGACAGAGAGAGACAGACAGTCTGAGAAAGAGAGAGAGAGAGAGATAAGGAG
>JAWDGP010005596.1:157500-230000 GCA_033675545.1 Elysia crispata
AATCCAGTCTAAAAATTGCTACATGTTTTTTGTCAAAATTAAAAAAAAATGTGTATCTGTCAATGAGGTTATATTACAAAACATAATAATGGTTTTGTTTTGTTTTGTTTTTTTGTTGTTGTTTTGTTTTTTGTTTTTTTTTTATATATGGACCTTAGGTAAAAGAACTTGTTTTCTCTGTTCCTCTTAATTAAAATGGCTGGATTGAGAGAGAGAGAGAGAGTGGGGGGGGGGGGGGGAGGGAGAGAGAGAATGAGAGAGCGAGAGACAGACAGACAAACAGACAGAGAGACAGACAGACAGAGAGAGAGACAGAGAGAGAGACAGAGAGAGAGAGACAGAGAGAGAGAGACAGAGAGACAGAGAGAGAGAGACAGAGAGAAACACTACTAACGCCCAATACAATGAATAATCTATCATTTGGAAGGGGAGATCACCTCCCTGGCATCTCTCCACACGCCATGTCACGCGTAAGCCAAACTTCACTCCCCTTGACCTTTCTCTCCACTGTCTGCTTTTACTAAAACATAGACATTGATCGTGAAAGCCTGGATATGTCAGTAAGAAATTAGTAGTTGAGCGTCTTCTTTATTAGCAGTTATTCTACTTAAATTCAAGCAAAAGTAGCATTTGGGTAAAGCATTTGACTTGAGATCTGGGGTATGCTTTATCGACGGTTTCAGTCACATCCTGTCAGTTTTTAACTTTTCGGGCCTTTTGCATATCTCTATGCTGACCATTCGGCCATTAGAGAGAAAGAGGTGGGGGAGAGAGATACACAGGGAGAGAGACAGACTGAGAAAGAATGTTAAAGGATACGATTAACAGATAAAGAAGAAATGTGATTGCCTGCAAGAGAAAAGCGGAGAGAGACAGAGAGAGACACAGAGAGAGAGAGAGAGAGAGAGAGAGAGAGAGAGAGAGAGGTGATGGTGTGTGTGTGTGGGGGGGGGAGGTCTGGGTTGAAGGAACAGAGAGTTTGATTGGACAGGGAGGACAAGAAGAAATGAAACCCTGGAGACCAAACAACAACACCGCAGGTAGGGTTCGTGTGATAGGTTCCAAGTTTTGTGGACCCTCACAGTCAGCCTAGCTGCCAGAGATTCCAGTCTCACTGCACGGTGAGGAGACAGTTCACTTCACGCAGGGGATTCTCCCCACCCAATGCTCACAGACGCCGCAAACGTGGATGTAATCGCGTGTTGGATGCCACGTGGCTGGCAGTCCCGAAAACAACAAGTTTCTACCTGACAATGTGGAGTAAATTTCTTAACGATGGAGCTGCGTGTTCTTTTTTAATAAGATGTGTACACGATATTCTATACACGGGTCTTGACCGTTCAATCAGGCATTGTCATAGTGATTGTGTTTTTCTGCCGGAGAATCTTCCCTGGAGAAAAGTTATGGGATGATTTCATTTGTCCGGAAACATGTTTATCTTTTAATCGCAAACATACACTCTATATATTCTCATTTTTCTACAGTTTGGTCCGACACAGGTTTTTTTACAAGATCGCCATGGCTAGCTAACGCTCTCACATCAAAATTGTAGTTAACATCTTTTTAACTTCTTGCAGTAGTAGTAGTAGTAGTAGAAGTAGTAGTAATAGTAGTAGTAGTAGTAGTAGTAGTAGTAGTAGTAGTAGTAGTAGTAGTAGTAGTAGTAGTAGTAGTAGTAGTAGTAGTAGTAGTAGTAGAATTATTATTATTATTAGTAGTAGTAGTAGTAGTAGTAGTCGTAGTCGTAGTCGCAGTAGTAGTAGTAGTAGTAGTAGTAGTAGTAGTAGTAGTAGTAGTAGTAGTAGTAGTAGTAGTAGTAGTAGTAGTAGTAGTAGTAGTAGTAGTAGTAGTAGTAGTAGTAGTAGTAGTAGTAGTAGTAGTAGTAATAGTAGTAGTAGTAGCAGTAGCAGTAGCAGTAGCAGTATAATTAATAATCATAATAATGTTGTTGTTGTTGTTGTTGTTGTTGTTGTTGTTGTTGTTGTTGTTGTTGTTGTTATTATGATAATAATAAAAATAATAATAATAATGATAATAATAATAATAATAATAATAATAATAATATCAAGTGTTTGGGTGGATGAGATTGTCACATTAGTATATATATATATATATATATATATATATATATATATATATATATATATATATATATATATACAACACGCACTGTGTAGAGTGGATCGAGCGCCGCCACAGGACAGTTTTGTCTCGAGAATAATCGGTTCCCGGCAAACCTCACTCAGGCGCAGTCTGGTGAATATTACTAGAAACATTACACTCGATGGATAGATTGAACCAAACTAGACAAGATTGACTCAATTTAACGTCCAGAAATGTTAACTTCACAACGGTAGCAACTGCCTATAATAACAGATCCCACAATATACAATGGCTCGTGGCAAGTGTTCAATCTTGTAAAGAAGACAGGGCTACTTTGCTTGTGTAACAAATAAACGAATGTGGTGTCTTAACATTTTATGTGTGCGTGGAGATTTTTAACTTGTTTCATAAGAAGTCCATCTCATCTTTCAACACCAGGGCATTTTGTGTGAAGTCCTGCTCGGATAGACAGACGAGACTATAATATTAATCAATTAATTACAGCTGCAGAAGCTGAGACAGAGGTACAGAGAACGTGGACTGCCTCAGAGCCAAAATGTTGGAGAGTCAGATAGACGGCCCTGTTTACTTTGTCAACAAAGATGGCGAGGAGGCGAGTGCTGGATCTGGCATGAGCATGTTTGATACAAGCAGGAAGAGGAAGGTATCAAGCAACAGCAGGATTGATGTCAGGTCCCACAAACCTGACCGGGAAGACGAGGTGAGAGATAGCGAGTGGTTTAGTCACCGATGCAGGGTCTAGTTGGGAACATAGGATGAAAAACAGCGAGTGGTTTAGTCAGAAGTTCAGGATCTAGCATAGGGAAGATAGGACGAGGAACAGCGAGTGGTTTAGTCAGAAGTTCAGGATCTAGCATAGGGAAGATAGGATGAGGAACAGCGAGTGGTTTAGTCAGAAGTTCAGGATCTAGCATAGAGAAGATAGCACGAGGAACAGCGAGTGGTTTAGTCAGAAGTTCAGGATCTAGCATAGAGAAGATAGCACGAGGAACAGCGAGTGGTTTAGTCAGAAGTTCAGGATCTAGCGTGGGAAGATAGGATGAGGAACAGCGAGTGGTTTAGTCAGAAGTTCAGGATCTAGCATAGGGAAGATAGGATGAGGAACAGCAAGTGGTTTAGTCAGAAGTTCAGGATCTAGCATAGGGAAGATAGGATGAGGAACAGCGAGTGGTTTAGTCAGAAGTTCAGGATCTAGCATAGAGAAGATAGCACGAGGAACAGCGAGTAGTTTAGTCAGAAGTTCAGGATCTAGCATAGGGAAGATAGCACGAGGAACAGCGAGTGGTTTAGTCAGAGGTTCAGGATCTAGCATAGGGAAGATAGGATGAGGAACAGCGAGTGGTTTAGTCAGAAGTTCAGGATCTAGCATAGGGAAGATAGGATGAGGAACAGCGAGTGGTTTAGTCAGAAGTTCAGGATCTAGCATAGAGAAGATAGCACGAGGAACAGCGAGTGGTTTAGTCAGAAGTTCAGGATCTAGCATAGAGAAGATAGCACGAGGAACAGCGAGTGGTTTAGTCAGAAGTTCAGGATCTATCATAGGGAAGATAGGATGAGGAACAGCAAGTGGTTTAGTCAGAAGTTCAGGATCTAGCATAGAGAAGATAGGATGAGGAACAGCGAGTGGTTTAGTCAGAAGTTCAGGATCTAGCATAGGGAAGATAGGATGAGGAACAGCGAGTGGTTTAGTCAGAAGTTCAGGATCTAGCGTAGGGAAGATAGAATGAGGAACAGCGAGTGGTTTAGTCAGAAGTTCAGGATCTAGCGTGGGAAGATAGGACGAGGAACAGCGAGTGGTTTAGTCAGAAGTTCAGGATCTAGCATAGGGAAGATAGGATGAGGAACAGCGAGTGGTTTAGTCAGAAGTTCAGGATCTAGCGTGGGAAGATAGGATGGGGAACAGCGAGTGGTTTAGTCAGAAGTTCAGGATCTAACATAGGGAAGATAGGATGAGGAACAGCGAGTGGTTTAGTCAGAAGTTCAGGATCTAGCGTGGGAAGATAGGATGAGGAACAGCGAGTGGTTTAGTCAGAAGTTCAGGATCTAGCATAGGGAAGATAGGACGATGAACAGCGAGTGGTTTAGTCAGAAGTTCAGGATCTAGCATAGGGAAGATAGGACGAGGAACAGCGAGTGGTTTAGTCAGAAGTTCAGGATCTAGCATAGGGAAGATAGGATGAGGAACAGCGAGTAGTTTAGTCAGAAGTTCAGGATCTAGCATAGGGAAGATAGGATGAGGAACAGCGAGTAGTTTAGTCAGAAGTTCAGGATCTAGCATAGGGAAGATAGGACGAGGAACAGCGAGTGGTTTAGTCAGAAGTTCAGGATCTAGCATAGGGAAGATAGGACGATGAACAGCGAGTGGTTTAGTCAGAAGTTCAGGATCTAGCATAGGGAAGATAGGACGAGGAACAGCGAGTGGTTTAGTCAGAAGTTCAGGATCTAGCATAGGGAAGATAGGATGAGGAACAGCGAGTAGTTTAGTCAGAAGTTCAGGATCTATCATAGGGAAGATAGGATGAGGAACAGCAAGTGGTTTAGTCAGAAGTTCAGGATCTAGCATAGAGAAGATAGGATGAGGAACAGCGAGTGGTTTAGTCAGAAGTTCAGGATCTAGCATAGGGAAGATAGGATGAGGAACAGCGAGTGGTTTAGTCAGAAGTTCAGGATCTAGCGTAGGGAAGATAGAATGAGGAACAGCGAGTGGTTTAGTCAGAAGTTCAGGATCTAGCGTGGGAAGATAGGACGAGGAACAGCGAGTGGTTTAGTCAGAAGTTCAGGATCTAGCATAGGGAAGATAGGATGAGGAACAGCGAGTGGTTTAGTCAGAAGTTCAGGATCTAGCGTGGGAAGATAGGATGAGGAACAGCGAGTGGTTTAGTCAGAAGTTCAAGATCTAGCATAGGGAAGATAGGATGAGGAACAGCGAGTGGTTTAGTCAGAAGTTCAGGATCTAGCATAGGGAAGATAGGACGATGAACAGCGAGTGGTTTAGTCAGAAGTTCAGGATCTAGCATAGGGAAGATAGGACGAGGAACAGCGAGTGGTTTAGTCAGAAGTTCAGGATCTAGCATAGGGAAGATAGGACGAGGAACAGCGAGTGGTTTAGTCAGAAGTTCAGGATCTAGCATAGAGAAGATAGGATGAGGAACTGCGAGTGGTTTAGTCACCAGTAGATTCTGAAAGGAAATGTGGATTGAGAGACAGGGAGTAGTTTGCTCACCAGAACAGAATCTGGTAGGGTAGGTAGGATGATAAACAGCGATTTAAAGGGTCTTGTAGGGTAGATAGGATGAGAGTCAGCGAGTGGTTTGGTCACCGGTAAAGATTCTGACAGGAAAGATAAGATGATAGAAAGAGGGTGGTTTGATCAGTAATTAAGAGTCTGAAAGGGAAGATTTGGTGAGAGACAGTGGTGGTTTGGTCACCAAGAAAGGGTCTGAGAAGGAAGATTTAGTAAGAGATAATGGATGATTTGATCAGCAATAAAGAGTCTGAGAAACAAGATGGGGTAAGAGACAGAGAGTGGTTTGGTCTGCAATAAAGAGTCTGAGAGTCAAGATGTAGAAAGAGACAGAGCGCGCTTTGGTCATAAGTAGAGGGATATTGACAAAAAAAGATAGGGTAAGATACAGAGTGGTTTGGTCACTACTAAAGGAATATTGACAGGAAAGATGAGGTAAGAGACATAGGGCGGTTTGGTCACAAGTAGAGGAGTATTGACAGGAAAGATGAGGTAAGAGACATAGGGCGGTTTGGTCACAAGTAGAGGAGTATTGATAGGAAAGATGAGGTAAGAGACATAGGGCGGTTTGGTCACTAGTAGAGGAGTATTGACAGGAAAGATGAGGTAAGAGACATAGGGCGGTTTGGTCACTACTAAAGGAATATTGACAGGAAAGATGAGGTAAGAGACATAGGGCGGTTTGGTCACTAGTAGAGGAGTATTGACAGGAAAGATGAGGTAAGAGACATAGGGCGGTTTGGTCACTAGTAGAGGAGTATTGACAGGAAAGATGAGGTAAGAGACATAGGGCGGTTTGGTCACTAGTAGAGGAATATTGACAGGAAAGATGAGGTAAGACAGCGGTTGGTCTGGTCCAAGAACATGATCTCAACGGACTCTCCAAGTTTTGGACTGTGATGATTTGTCTTTGATATAATCCGTGCACTACTGTGTGTTCACAGTCTTCTCTAGGCGTGTTTAAACTTAGCTACCGTCAAGCATTGACATGTCGAGCTAAAGAGGTGAGACATCAGTCTCATCCATCGCCGTCTTCAAGTCGCTGAATCATACAGCCTGTAAGAGAGAGGGAAGGAACTCCATATCTCCGAGGGAATAAACAGTTTGGTCGAGTTCATTTCAATTCCAAAGTTCTTCGCAATCGGAATCGGTGTGTAACCGTACCGTTAATAAATAGAAAATATTTTTAAAAAAATGATTTTGCTCAAAATATAGAGGGAAAATGGATGTCTTATGACATAATTGGCTGTTACTACTTTAGTATCGTAGTTTTTATCTCTGATTAAAAAAATACAAGAATTATGTTGTTCATTGTAAAAAAAATTATTTGGGTATATTATGGGTTTTTCTTTCCTTTTTGGTAAATTTTAACTTGAATGTAATAACCGACGAGAGAATCTTCAAGAATTAGGTTTGCTCAAGTCTTGATGCAATGAGCTTTTATCATGTAAGGTTGAGTTTACTGCATGTGAGCAGTCACCGACGAGGGAGGAAGTAGAAACTTATTTGAGCTTTCAATAATTTAATTTATGACAATTGACCCCGTCAGCTTCAGTCAGTTACGCGGTATCGGTCTAAAACCTATCACATTCTATTTGGAATGTAAAGTGCATTGTTAAATTTTATTTCGAATCCAAAGATGTTCAAAGGTAGTTTTAGAATGTATATTGATTCAAAGAAAAGGCTCCCAAAGCAAAGGTGTAATAGATGTCATTTAATCAAATGCTAACTATATGCTTCGATTATGAAGAATTATGGTATAAAAGTGCCATAAAACTAATTCTCGAACTTAATTTATAATTTTATAAAAAAAAAAATTTGAGAAGTAAATGGCGAATGCTGCGATCTGCAGAAAGAGTGAAAGAGTTTGTGTTATTATGTTATAATGTTTTACATGATGAGTTCAGCTTTGGTTACGGTTTTTTTGTTTTTTGGAGTACCATGAAATAGCACCAGTAATGAGGAATTTCCAATGCCATGAAAATTCTGGTGATTCAAAAAGATAAACCAAAATTAAAAAAAAAAGTACCTATGAAGAAATGTTTACACTGCGGTGATCTTCCAAACGTCTCTGATTATTGAATGAACATCATGAGCTCCTGCTTAGCGGCATGACATTTTTTCAAATCGAATTCTCTATTGACAGTTGACACAGTCTAGCATTGTGACCTTTCATGACCTTATTTACATTTGATCAGGTGCAGGTGTGGAAAGAAAATACATTCCGGCTGGGTCCCCACAGTCGCTTCCAGACGAGGCTGGCCAGAAACATCGTCGAGCAAGTCGTGCAGGATCTGATCAGCACAGGTCAGAGAGGAACCGTAAACTTTCGCCTTCACTCAGATCACACATTCCACAGTAACTAGCTCTGAAGAATAATAAAACAAAACAAAACGTGAACTATTAAATTCAGAAATGAAATAAATAGAAAATATTTTTCAAAGACTCAAATGTCAGGAATGGTATGATAAATGAGTACCTCGTGAAACTAAGTTTCAATCTGACATGATCTGGCAGACGACTAGAGCAGCTTTAAGAAGATGATTGCTGCAGACCTCACAGACTCAGGCTTTTTTCCCATTCTAGACCTAAAAACACATGCAAAATTGTTTTACCTTTTTCATGAACGTTCAAACCAAGAGAAATGTAGATTGTGTGAAAGATCGCAAATCATCGGGTGTGGGATGATCCGAGAGCAACTTCCATCTTACCGAGTTTGTAACTGACTAAATGTAACACACTGGATGGAGCTGCTATGTGTGCTTCAGTGTAATGAGAATAATGACATGTTTCTGCGAGCGAAAGCAGATGACAGTTATGATTTTTTTTTCCACAATTATTACATAAAAATAACGTTTATCCTGAAGGTATCTTCAAGTATTGGGCAGCGGTTAGGCAATAATCAGCTTTAAGTTATCAACATGAAAGTTTTAGAAGTCTAGCGAGAAGCAGCGTACGGTACACAACACAACAAATAGCTCAATATGTCTATTTCATCGAAATTCAGAATGATCATCTCCAAGTTTTAGATCTATTGTAAGGTTTGTTTTGTACAGTTCTGTGTTCCTCTGTAAGCAATGAGTCAACAGCTCGCGAGCTGCAGACAAGAAACATTTACTGAGGGACCGTAACATAACTGCTCTTCCATGACTATAATAACATGTTTATCATTTGAGAATCCCCGGCCTATGTCTTTTTTTGTTTTTGCTCATAACATCATAATATGCCCCAGTTTTGTTTGATCCAAACTTGTTGTTTGTGTTGACCCACAGAATCCAGATACAGTCCAGAGTTGGCGAGGCTCACAGCCTTGGAGATCACGGAGCGGGTCCAGAGCGGACTCAAGCTACAGCCACATGACAGGCAAGAAACAGAGTGGACAGTTTAAGAGATTTATTAGTTTCGTTCGTCCTCTGTCAAAGTCCCTTTTGTCTTTGCAGATTATGGGAAAGCTTTGATTAAAATTGTCCACAGTAACAGATGACCCAGTTTTTCTCTACGACAGGTCAGGTCAATGAATTAGACCGGAGATATCCACTTGCCGAGGCATGTCGCTCGAAAGATTCATTGTTCTCACACACCGCACCATTTATAACAGTGCTGTTTTCTCGGTGTTTGATTGTAGCGCATCCGCATCTCAGTAATCTCACCCTATACAAGAGCATCAAACAAACGCGCGTGAAACAGAGCTGAGCTTAGAAGATCTGACTACATTCACTTGAGAGGTTCAGACTCGAACCTAGCACAACCCTTTCATGCAGATTTAAGGGCAGGGGAATAGCTATATGGCTACTAGCACACTATGTGAGGTGTGTGTGTGTGTTTGTGCTTGTGGTCGTGAGTATGTGCGTGTGCTTTGATCTCGATTACCCCAACAAGGATCAAAGAACAAAATAAAACAAGAAACACAAAGTTATGTGGATCAACACATCCAACTCCCTGGAGTTTGGAAATCAGGGTATTCTTGTCTCACAAGCACTCCAGGAGTCTTACACCTGGGAGAATGTGTCAAACTTTTCCTAGTTTTTCAAGCCATGAGTGTTTTATTCACTTGATGATATGCGACTTGGAAACTGTACAAATCCAGATTGTTTTCTAGTCTGATCTCCACATTTTGATATGCGACACGATATGACTTCTGTATGAAGAAATGGTCTGTAAGTTCCCGGACAGATTTCCTCAGTCTTTACAAGTACTAGAGGGAAAATCGGATTAACTATGGTTGTTTTTTTTTTTGTTTTTTTTTAATGGTTTATTAAATGTTTGGATGATTGACACATTCTTTGGTCATAAAAGCCAGATCAATGCACAATGAGGCATTATTCTCCTGCATCACTATGTTGTTTCATGTTATGTTATAAAATACACGCATGAGCTTTTCATTTCTTACAACTTTTTTAATTCCCTTTCAACCTCAAGTTTCTTTGAAATTCTTACCTAAAGCAAAGAGAGCGTCAGCTGAAAAAGAAAAGAAAGTTATTCTTTCATTGTGCGTTGTCTTTTTCATGAAAGCAATACTTCCTCAACACGTATTGTATTAACGGAAACCTAACATCACAGGGTAGCATGCGAAGCAGCTTTAAAACATGCAAATCTAATGCTGGGTCAGCTGAGTGAGCCGCATGAAAATCTTGTGTCCCGGGTCCGCTAGATCAAACAGTGTCTCTGGATAGTGAATTATAATGCCGGTTTTCGGGGAGGTACATTAATATTGGATATAAAAGATATGTTCACACCCCATGGTTTTACTTTTTACCAGCACTATGCATTTCTTGATAACCTGGTTCAATATTGTTGGTGGAAAAACAAAGAGAGAGAGAGAGAGAGAGAGAGAGAGAGAGAGAGAGAGAGAGAGAGAGAGAGAGAGAGAGAGAGACAGACAGACAGACAGACAGACAGACAGAGACAGAGACAGAGACAGACAGACAGGTAGGTAGACAGGCATTGAGACAGAGACTAAGTCAAAGGCAGACAGGCAGACAGACAGATAGACAGACAGATTGGCAGACAGAGACAGAAAGAGAAGAGATAAATAGATAGATAGAGAAATAAAAGAGAGAGAGAGAGAGAGAGAGAGAGAGAGAGAGAGAGAGAGAGAGAGAGAGAGAGGGAGGGAGGGAGGGAGGGGGTGGGGGAAAGACTTGCGTCTATGTTTAAAGTAAACTCTTATTCAGACAGAGCATTTCATAGCAGATCATATGATGGACGTGCAACATGAGTGAGCCTGTTTTTCTTCCATGGACGCCTCTGTTTGTGATTCGCTCTCTTACATCCAATTAATAAATCCATGTTTTTCTCTCAAACATAAACACAAGTTTATAACAATATAAAGCCGTGCGTTTTTTTCTCTACCACAGAGACAAGTTGGAATAATATAAGCAATGTTCCTCTCTCTACAACAAATACAAGTTTATAATAATATACTCAATTATTCTCTCTCTACAACAAATACAAGAATATAATAATATATAACGCCATGTCTCTCTCTACACAGATACAAGTTTATAATAATGTAAATCCATATTTCTCTCTCTACACAGATACAAGTTTATAATAATGTAAATCCATATTTATCTCTCTACACAGATACAAGTCTATAATAATGTAAATCCATATTTTTCTCTCTACACAGATACAAGTCTATAATAATGTAAATCCATATTTCTCTCTCTACACAGATACAAGTCTATACTAATGTAAATCCATATTTCTCTCTCTACACAGATACAAGTCTATAATAATGTAAATCCATATTTCTCTCTCTACACAGATACAAGTCTATAATAATGTAAATCCATATTTTTCTCTCTACACAGATACAAGTCTATAATAATGTAAATCCATATTTCTCTCTCTACACAGATACAAGTTTATTGTCCAGAGCTTCATCGGCCAGAAGAGCGGGCAGGGTGTTATGCTGGGCAGTCGCTGTCTCTCCAATCAGGACACGGACAGTTTCACGGAGTTCAGCTTTCAGAACTCGTCTCTCTGGTGCACTGTGCTAGTGTTTGCGCTGTACTGCGAGTAGAAATTGAGCCCTATCCACCCCCCCCCACACACACACACATACACACACTTACTCATTCACACACATGCACCAGTCTGGAGCACTGGTGGTCGGGCTGGCCGCGGGGCTAGACACTCCGCCTTGAGAGCGACAGTGTTCAGGACCAACCCGTCATCAATGGAGGAGTGTCGTATTACTCTGCCTGCCAGACTTAAAGGCAAGAAAGAAAAAGTCCTCAGATTAGATGGGAGTTTGGAGGTTTTATCAGTCAGTGACATAACCGACCAATCAATAGCTGACGGGAGTTTGGAGGTTTTATCAGTCAGTGACATAACCGACCAATCAATAGCTGACGGGAGTTTGCAGGTTTTATCAGACAGTGACATAACCGACCAACCAATAGCTGACGGGAGTTTGGAGGTTTTATCAGTCAGTGACATAACCGACCAACCAATAGCTGACGGGAGTTTGGAGGTTTTATCAGTCAGTGACATAACCGACCAATCAATAGCTGACGGGAGTTTGGAGGTTTTATCAGTCAGTGACATAACCGACCAATCAATAGCTGACGGGAGTTTGCAGGTTTTATCAGTCAGTGACATAACCGACCAACCAATGGCTGACGGGAGTTTGGAGGTTTTATCAGTCAGTGATATAACCGACCAACCAATAGCTGACGGGAGTTTGGAGGTTTTATCAGTCAGTGACATAACCGACCAATCAATAGCTAACGGGAGTTTGGAGGTTTTATCAGTCAGTGACATAACCGACCAATCAATAGCTGACGGGAGTTTGGAGGTTTTATCAGTCAGTGACATAACCGACCAATCAATAGCTGACGGGAGTTTGGAGGTTTTATCAGTCAGTGACATAACCGACCAATCAATAGCTGACGGGAGTTTGGAGGTTTTATCAGTCAGTGACATAACCGACCAATCAATAGCTGACGGGAGTTTGGAGGTTTTATCAGTCAGTGACATAACCGACCAATCAATAGCTGTAGCGCCGCGGAATGATCTCATGTCGTGGTCGTATCCATGTTGGAGGAAACCATTGAACTAAGCCATAGATCATAATAAACGACACAAGAGGTCCTGTGCCAACCAACTTATCCTGGAAAAAGTCCACATGCCTACTATTCCTGATGCCATTTAGGAACGGCATCAACTTTATTATTAGAACCGTCATAGAACTGTCAGAATTTTTTTTTTATACTAAAAATCGATCGATACATAGATGCTTGTCTAGGTTTCCTTCTTATCATAAATAAGTTCTTCTTCTAAGTAGATCTTATTTTTGGGAATGGCTGAGCGTCGTAAGGTATAGATTTTTTACTCCTTGTTGAATCGTGGTTGTCCAGAATACACATGCCGCTCTTTATATGGAGAGAGGATAGAAAAACTGTAGTTTCCAGATATCAAAGTATGGAGAGAGGATAGAAAAACTGTAGTTTCCAGATATCAAAGTACTTGTTATGGAGAGAGGATAGAAAAACTGTAGTTTCCAGATATCAAAGTACTTGTTATGCCCGAAGTCTACAAATGACGTCTCCAGCTCGTTCACTCAGCTCTTGAGAGGAAGCTTTTGTCTTGAAGCATGAGCAAATCCTGACGCCCCTTGTTTCAACAAGTCCATTGTAACCTTCAGACTATTTGCGAAACGGAAGGAAAAATCAATCACATAGCAACAGCATAAATTATCAGCAATAGAAAAGAAGGTATTTAGATTCAGGCTTGAGGTGCCACAGAACTGTATTATTGTATAGTAGTTAGGCATAGAGTAAGCTAATGTGACAAACATTTCTTGCACTGTAATAATTTCATCAAGAGGCACAAGTACAGCAAGAGAGTAGAAAACAAAAGATCTGCTCACTGGCTGAAATGGGTTCTTCAACCTCATGAGCGCTGTTCATTATTTTAGCTTTTTTTACATCATCTGAAGTGATGGGCATAAAATATTGCTAGAGTGCCACTTCATTATTTGTTCTCAGTGGAGCGATTACACGAATCAGGCTCTCGAAGTCTGGTAACCGAGTACAGAATTTTGATTGATTAGAGTTTTACTTTCTTCTCATCATTTTTTTCCACCAGCACAGACCCGTGGGTTCTCTTCATGTTTTTTACAAGTTCTCTAACAATCTTTTTCCGACCAATTAAAGAAGAAATAAAACACGTATGCTCGATGAGAATGGCGATATTCAAGCAGTCGAAAGTAAAAGACAATCTTTGGCTTAAATTGATCAAAAGTCGAAACTGATAAAGCAGCACCCTGACACGAGTTTATACATAAACAGATGAATATCACTCAATATGTTGAAAATAGACAACAGAGAGGTTTCCAAATGGTAAACAATCATTTAGTAAAAACTATTCGTTTCTCTCAGAGTTACCTTTCAACTAGAAACAGCAACTAGTGCAGTCTATTATTATTTTCTATACATAATATCCTCCAAATTGAATTTTAAAAAATTAGAAAATAAAATTGCATTCATTGATTTTGAGCACATGACAATTCAAGTATGCTAGATTTTTGTGAAATGAAATCCAAATATTATGCTTTTTCAAAAAATCTTGTAAAGAAAAAAGTTCATGAATATGAATTATGCAAATTTTTGTTACTTTTTTTCTGTTGTTCTTTGTTTTGTGTTTGCTTTTCTGGTTTTTTTGTTTGTTTGTTTGTTTGTTTGTTTGTTTTTTGTTTTTTTTTTTCGTTTTGATTTTTATGTTTTTTAATGTGGTTCGTGTGTTGTGTGTGAGATGATTTTTTTTTTTTTTTTTTTTTTGGGGGGGGGGGGGGGGAGAGAGTATTGCAAAAAAAACAGTATATTTTAAAATCAGATACTAAATTATTTTTTTTTCTAGTTTAAGATATATATATATATATATATATATATATATATATATAATTATAATAACATAATAACAGTAATTTATTTGAAAAGAGTCATTCGATTTGAAAATCGGAAAACACCGAGAGCAGTCTTTTAAATGTTATTTGATTTTTCATTATAAATTTGGCAATATAAATTGATAAAACTAATTGCAACAAACAGGCAATGCATTTGCTAGTCTAAATACATCATGTTTTTTCATTTTTCTTTTATCGCATTTGACAATTGCTTTGTAGGTCAAAATTCAATAAACTTCATCACCATTTGGAGTACCGAAATGAAAACGATATATAATATATAATATATAATATAATATATAACTATCTCTCGATGCCCGTTACAGCACCTGTTCCCGAAAGTAGTTACTCTAAACTGAATTCAGAAAATTGTAGGAAGGTCTATTTACAAATGAATCTAAGTCATGATGTTGTCATTTGATTGACTTTTTACTAAAATTAAATACAACAGAAAAAGCGTTGTATTTCCCACTGAACGGAATGTTAAGATGTTCAGTAACGTATGTAGTAACATCAGTCAAACATAACACAAATTAAGTGTCACATGTGCATGGTTTTCTCTGCCATCAACCGTTAACCTGATTCAATTTCATTCAATTTCCAATAATTATTTCCCTTACGTATTTCTTTTTCTTATCCTCTTCTTAACGTAATCCGTTTTGCTGCTCCTCGCACGGACACAGAATGAAAACAAACCTGTTACGTTCTTCATGAGAAAAACAGTCTTGTGCTCAGAGCTTTCATTTCAAGAAAAAAAAAGGAGCGTGAATATTTTTTAAAAGTGATAACTTTATCAAATGGAGAATCAGTATGCAAAGAGTGCATAACATTACATTTGCTTACGCCAGCGCGCACCACAAATCACTTGTACTGTGCGTCACAAAAATCGAGGGAAAGATACAAATCTCACTTTTTAAAGCAACTAATGACGACAAAAGAAAAAAAAAGAAAGTTATGATACAGGCATGAGTAGAAGGCTTACATCCTCCAAATAACTCACTTTTACGTTTATTGTTAACAATACTTTTCTCGTAAATGAAACAAAAACAATGGTATCATTGTTAAAACGTGTTTTATGACAATTATTACTAAATCTGTAATAAAAAGCAGTTCATATCAGTCATAAAAAATTAATCAAAGCGATTAATAGAATGTATATTTACGGATATTTTAAATATGAATGAATAATATGAGTTCATTCATTGTTATAAAAGCCTGTTTAAAGTACACAAATAGCCAAAACAAAATTGAAAGTTTTATAAATCTATGAAAGGCGAGAGCTAGATTGTTATTTCAAAAATAAATAAAGAACCCAGAGTCGATTTCTAGCCAAAGTTTCAGCTCTAGAAGATTCCTTTTACAAACCCCCCCCCCCCCCCCCCGTAAAAAAAAAAAAAAAAAAACACAACACAACAAAAAACAAAACAAAAACAAAAACAAAAAAACGAATTTCAAATTTTACAACTTTGAAATTTAAAATAAGCAGTATAAGAAATGAAACCACTATTAAACAAAGAAAATAAAAAAATTTTAACCCATCAAAACAAAATCCAAACAATATTAGTGACGATTACGACTTTTGACAATTAGTGGAAGAGGTCGATATCTTGGATAATTATAGAACAGTCTAAAACTGCGAAACGCATGCAAAAGAAGAATAAGTGATCTTGATATTCGGAACAGTCTGTCTGGAAAAAAAAAAAAGGCGACGATGACAGCTGTTCTTACAAAACTGACCAAATCACTACTATTTCCTGCATAGAACAGCATGTTTTCCATGATGTTCTTAGTTCTTCAATTTATTCAAGTAAACTAACATGTTTTTAGAAAATAACAGTAATTTGTTAGAAGATAGACATTCGATTTGGAAAAATGGAAAACACTGAGGGCAGCCTTTTTCAATATTATTTGACTCATCATTGCAAATTTGGCATAAAAGTTAAGGAAATTAATTACAACAAATTTTTATATGTAATGAAATTTCAAATGTATTGTGCCGAAATACAAACCTTTTCTTTCTTTATATTTTTTGTACCGCATAGGACTATGATTACCCTCTCAAATAAACAGGTGGGGAAGACAACTACATTGAAGAAATGCAAGCTTCATAAAAATAACAGACTATTATCCTCCAGGGCCATACAATGGCATCTTTACAATAATGAACACATAGAAAATCAAACAGCAAGTTTACAAAACTATCAGAGATATCTCCTCCACAGCCGCTCATCGTACATTTTTAAAATATATAGAAACTTCAGACATTGGAATTCTTCGCACGTTTTCAATATTACACAGAAAAAATATTCAGGCTCTGATCTTTTAAAATGTATTGGGTTACCCTGGATTGCTAAAGCTTATAACAATTCTAAATCTAGATCTAGCCATAACTCATGCACGACAAATGAAACGAGGCAAGTTCATTCAATGGCTTAACACTTTTGTCCATACGCTGGAGGAGGTCAGCAAATATAATCTTATAAAATTTTCCACTTTTGAACTCCATTTAAGTGAAAAAAAATATGTTTTATTGAATATTAGTATTTGTGAAACGATGGTTTGTTTGAAAACGCTATCAGCTTTGAAAAGTGTAAACCGCCGAGAACAGTCTTTTAAATGTTATTTAGTTGATCATAACAAATTTGGCAAACAAAAATTTTTGAGGAATTAATTACAATAAATATAATGGACTTTCAGCTGCACTTTTTAGTTGAATCCAAAACTTTCCTTTAATTTTTTTTCCCACTTGGTAAATTGATCTATCTCGACAGATTAAAATTCAGTAAACTTCATCACTGCACATTGAGTGTTTTTGGAGGTGGTAGCGGAGAAAGAAATCAAAGTTCCCTTTTATAATATAGTTACTTAAGCAGTTTACAATTTAGAATAGTAGCAAATACATGGTTAATCGAATTCAGTTTGAAGGTAAGTCAGTTGTAAAAACAGATTGTGTCCAACCTTTGTAGGAGTTCAGATATATAATTGTAAATTGAAGTTACGAGTGGTCAAGATTCCGACACAGAAGTAATGTAATTTTATGTTTCATTTAAGAAAACCAGTGAATAAGTGACGTTTGTTCCTGGGTTTGATCTTTGTTGCAGAAAATTTTTGAGCTTACCAGATAGAGGAGAAACAAGATTTCAAGCATAAACATCCCTTGCTAACCAAAGCCAAGATAGTTGCGCATGTTATTTGTAAAAGTAAAATGTCAAACAGTGACGACATGGTTGGATGACTGTGGAGAAAAAGTTGATAAAAACGAAACTAAGTTGAGGGAAGAGCAGCAGAGGGGAAACTTTGGTCACCGGTTCTATCTGAACCTACGCTGTCACAGAGATAAACTTTTCTATTTACATGTAGAGTCCATTGCAAACTCAGGGACGGAAAATGCTGGAGGTGAGAAAGGAAACTTCCTATACAAGAAGGAATTGCAGTATATGATAAATTGCAAGTTCTTACTGTAGAGTAGCATATTATTCATTTCACGCTTGAAACACAATTTTGTAAGGCTTTTGGAAATGTATAGCAGATAGCCGTGTTTTCATTCCTTCATCTTAATGGACCTTTCAGTCTGAGGTCAATCTCTGCTAGACAGAGAAAAACAAGGGCACCACTAAGGTCATTGGAGATGCATTAAAATTATCTCCCTTGGCAGTCTGGCCTGCGGTATACACAATGCTGACTAGGATGATTGTGAAGAGAGTTTTTTTTAAAGATAAATTTTGCATGACACGTGCCTTGTTGAGGTACTAATTGTCTGTTGTCTGCCGATTCACACCAATGAGAGTTTGCTCCGATTGATACAAACAGCTGACCATACCAAATCTTTCGTCCTCAACAATGTCCAGCTGACCGTCAACAATGTACAGCTCACCCGGAGTTAGATTCTGCTCATAGGGGTAACACACCGACTCCACCCCACCGTTAGTCTCCGTGGTACGAGGCGAGTGAGATCGCTTCCTATGTCGCCTGAAGCGAGAAATGGGTTTGTAGTTGTTGTAAAAAAAACAAGGAATGACCGTGCAGTTAATGATGTGGATTCATTAACCTCTCCAGTATTGCGAGCTCTCGCTTTCAAATAAAAGAGGGGAAAAGTCTTTTAAAAAATTCCAAGAAAAGCAATATCAAATATTTTGAAGGAAACGTGAAACTACGTGAAATTGCTCTGAGTGGTGCTATCTACAGCAACTAGCTACCTTCAATTTCTTTACTACCCACCTGCACATCAACACCCCTATGATAGCAGCCACAGTAGCCACAGCAGCCACAGCAACTAGCTACCTTCAGCTTCTTTACTACCCACCTGCACATCAACACCCCTATGATAGCAGCCACAGTAGCTACAGCAACTAGTTACCTTCAGCTTCTTTACTACACACCTGCACATCAACACCCCTATGATAGCAGCCACAGTAGCTACAGCAACTAGTTACCTTCAGCTTCTTTACTACCCACCTGCACATCAACACCCCTATGATAGCAGCCGCAGTAGCTACAGCAACTAGTTACCTTCAGCTTCTTTACTACACACCTGCACATCAACACCCCTATGATAGCAGCCACAGTAGCTACAGCAACTAGTTACCTTCAGCTTCTTTACTACACACCTGCACATCAACACCCCTATGATAGCAGCCGCAGTAGCTACAGCAACTAGTTACCTTCAGCTTCTTTACTACCCACCTGCACATCAACACCCCTATGATAGCAGCCGCAGTAGCTACAGCAACTAGTTACCTTCAGCTTCTTTACTACCCACCTGCACATCAACACCCCTATGATAGCAGCCGCAGTAGCTACAGCAACTAGTTACCTTCAGCTTCTTTACTACACACCTGCACATCAACACCCCTATGATAGCAGCCACAGCAGCTACGGCAACTAGTTACCTTCAGCTTCTTTACTACACACCTGCACATCAACACCCCTATGATAGCAGCCGCAGTAGCTACAGCAACTAGTTACCTTCAGCTTCTTTACTACACACCTGCACATCAACACCCCTATGATAGCAGCCGCAGTAGCTACAGCAACTAGTTACCTTCAGCTTCTTTACTACCCACCTGCACATCAACACCCCTATGATAGCAGCCACAGTAGCTACAGCAACTAGTTACCTTCAGCTTCTTTACTACACACCTGCACATCAACACCCCTTTGATAGCAGCCACAGTAGCTACAGCAACTAGTTACCTTCAGCTTCTTTACTACCCACCTGCACATCAACACCCCTATGATAGCAGCCGCAGTAGCTACAGCAACTAGTTACCTTCAGCTTCTTTACTACCCACCTGCACATCAACACCCCTATGATAGCAGCCACAGCAGCTACGGCAACTAGCTATCTTCAGTTTCTTTACTACACACCTGCACATCAACACCCCTATGATAGCAGCCACAGTAGCTACAGCAACTAGTTACCTTCAGCTTCTTTACTACCCACCTGCACATCAACACCCCTATGATAGCAGCCGCAGTAGCTACAGCAACTAGTTACCTTCAGCTTCTTTACTACACACCTGCACATCAACACCCCTATGATAGCAGCCACAGCAGCTACGGCAACTAGCTATCTTCAGTTTCTTTACTACCCTTCTGCACATCAACACCCCTATGATAGCAGCCACAGTAGCCACAGTAGCTACAGCAACTAGCTACCTTCAGCTTCTTTACTAACCACCTGCACATCAACAAAGTATCTTTACTACCCACCTGCACATCAACAAAGTATCTTTACTACCCACCTGCACATCAACAAAGTATCTTTACTAACCACCTGCACACCAACAAAGTATCTTTACTACCCACCTGCACATCAACATAGTATCTTTACTAACCACCTGCACATCAACATAGTATCTTTCCTACCCACCTGCACATCAACAAAGTATCTTTACTAACCACCTGCACACCAACAAAGTATCTTTACTAACCACCTGCACATCAACAAAGTATCTTTACTAACCACCTGCACATCAACAAAGTATCTTTACTAACCACCTGCACATCAACAAAGTATCTTTACTAACCACCTGCACATCAACAAAGTATCTTTACTAACCACCTGCACATCAACAAAGTATCTTTACTAACCACCTGCACATCAACATAGTATCTTTACTAACCACCTGCACACCAACAAAGTATCTCTCCTACCCACCTGCACATCAACATAGTATCTTTACTACCCACCTGCACATCAACATAGTATCTTTCCTACCCACCTGCACATCAACAAAGTATCTTTACTAACCACCTGCACATCAACAAAGTATCTTTACTAACCACCTGCACATCAACATAGTATCTTTACTACCCACCTGCACATCAACATAGTATCTTTCCTACCCACCTGCACATCAACAAAGTATCTTTACTACCCACCTGCACATCAACAAAGTATCTTTCCTACCCACCTGCACATCAACATAGTATCTTTCCTACCCACCTGCACATCAACATAGTATCTTTACTACCCACCTGCACATCAACATAGTATCTTTACTACCCACCTGCACATCAACATAGTATCTTTACTACCCACCTGCACATCAACATAGTATCTTTACTACCCACCTGCACATCAACATAGTATCTTTCCTACCCACCTGCACATCAACATAGTATCTTTCCTACCCACCTGCACATCAACATAGTATCTTTACTACCCACCTGCACATCAACATAGTATCTTTACTACCCACCTGCACATCAACATAGTATCTTTACTACCCACCTGCACATCAACATAGTATCTTTACTACCCACCTGCACATCAACATAGTATCTTTCCTACCCACCTGCACATCAACAAAGTATCTTTACTACCCACCTGCACATCAACATAGTATCTTTCCTACCCACCTGCACATCAACATAGTATCTTTCCTACCCACCTGCACATCAACATAGTATCTTTCCTACCCACCTGCACATCAACATAGTACCTTTACTACCCACCTGCACATCAACAAAGTATCTTTCCTACCCACCTGCACATCAACATAGTATCTTTCCTACCCACCTGCACATCAACATAGTATCTTTACTACCCACCTGCACATCAACATAGTATCTTTCCTACCCACCTGCACATCAACATAGTATCTTTACTACCCACCTGCACATCAACATAGTATCTTTCCTACCCACCTGCACATCAACATAGTATCTTTCCTACCCACCTGCACATCAACAAAGTATCTTTCCTACCCACCTGCACATCAACATAGTATCTTTCCTACCCACCTGCACATCAACATAGTATCTTTACTACCCACCTGCACATCAACATAGTATCTTTACTAACCACCTGCACACCGACAAAGTATCTTTCCTACCCACCTGCACATCAACATAGTATCTTTACTAACCACCTGCACATCAACATAGTATCTTTCCTACCCACCTGCACATCAACATAGTATCTTTCCTACCCACCTGCACATCAACAAAGTATCTTTACTAACCACCTGCACATCAACAAAGTCTCTTTACCACCCACCTGCACATCAACACCCCTATTATAGCACCCACAGCAGCCACAGCAGCTACAGCAACAACAGTGGTAGTTATAGCCCAGATGATCACACCTGCTCCATCTGTTTCCCCGGACTGTTGGAGTGCTGTAGAGAATACACAGCTTGTAGCAAGGATCATGCCGTCTGCATACACAAGAGCTCAAGTAAAAAATCAGGTTTAAAGGCTGAATCAAACGCTCCACTTTGAAATACAAGAAGAGGAAATTGATATTATTGCACAAAGATAGAAATCCAATTTGCACAAAAATACTCGGTGTTATCTGAATCTAGATTAACTACATCTATTTTTGATTTCAAAGCAATGAGTTTTATTTCAAGTGTTCTTACCGTCATCACAGAGTGGAGGTGTGTAGCCTGGTTTACATCCATCAATACAATGTCCATTGTCCGCGCTGCAGGCTTGACCGCTGCTACAGTGGACACTGCATGTCCCAACACAGTCTGGACCATATGTTTTCTCGGGACAGGCTGGGCGAAATATGATTTTAGAGACTCTCAAAAATGGCAATGGTTTATGAACAAAATATCGAGAGTGTTTTTCTGTTCAAGGTCAATCAGAATGTTGACAAAAAGGAAAGTAATTGTGACTTACCTATTAGCTACCAGCACTAAAACAAATCTTTAGAAAACACAAAACACAAAGAAATAACTACAGCAGGAATCATCGACAGTTTCTCGCAAGCTCAGACTCAGAAGAAACATCATCTAGAGGAGGCAATGGATGATTTGTAATCAATTTAACTTTGGCTAATATGAATCTATTTATTCCTGTAAAGTGAGTCTTTGGTAACCTCAAGCAAGCTATTTAAGAAGGTAAAGTGTAACTCTAAGGATTAAGCAAAGCAAGACAAGTAATCTCTTAACGCAAAACAAAGAAGCTTTTAAGTTTTAAAGCAAATTAAGTAAGCTTTTAATAAATAAAAAAAAGTTGAATAAAGCTCAATGCAAATCAAGAAAGCCATCAAAGAAAATATGCCTTCACTTTCGGTCAAAGACAAGTAAGCTCTATCATTTTATTGACCTCTTCCTGGCAAAAAAAAATGATGATTATGATGATAATTATAGGGATGTTTATAATGATGAAGATGAAGCGGACGATGATTACCACACTGATTATGACGATGACAATAATAATGATAACGATGATATTGGGAATAATAGCTGTAAGAGGAAACAAAGTAATATTGATGAAGATGATGATGATGATGATGATAATAATAATAATAATAGTAATAATAATAATAATAATAATAATAATAATAATAATAATAATAATAATAATAATAATAATAATAATAATAATAATAATAATAATAATAATAATAATAATAATAATAATAATAATAATAATAATAAAAAAAAAAATAATAATAATGAATGATGATGATGATGATAATAATAATAATAATAATAATAATAATAATAATAATAATAATAATAATAATAATAATAATAATAATAATAATAATAATAATAATAATGTTAACGAAAGTGATAAATGAAAAGAAAATGGCAATGAATATCTAGTCTGATGAACAAGCAGCTGATAAGGGGAGACAGCTAAGCTAACCTTTGTCGCAAAAGTCACCACTGTAGCCTGGAGGACACTGTTTACAGGTTCCGTTCACATGATCACAATCACTGTCCACACAACTGCTGCTACAGTTCTCCCGGCAGTCCTGACCAAACGTGGTCTTGGGACATTCTGAACAGTACAAGGAGGGGAGGAAAATGATAAGGGAGGTAAGATAAGGTAGAGGGGTTGCGAACATCGGCGATTGGAGTGTCATTATCATGGCAGTGGCGTTTCGGGTGGAACAAGTACATTTGAGACGAATCAATGAATACAAAGGAATTCCTTTAGATATTCGACACGTAATAGCGATTCCATTTAATGTTCAGCAGGTAGTTTGAAAAAATGAACTATAATAGACGGAAAAGGTCTACACAAGTACTCCAAGCTTAAGGTGTCTGCAGTGTAATTTATGCGGGGATTTTTTTTTATTAATTTTTCTATTTTTACCTTTAAAGAATTTTTATCTCAAACATTGCAACATTTTTTCATCTTCGTGATGGATAATTTATACAAAGATCACCAACTGATTTAAATACAAGTCTTCATATAAAGTCTATCAATTGATTTACATACAAATCTTTATATCAAGACTATTAACTGATTTAAATGCAAGTCTTGATATAAAGACCATCAAATGATTTAAATACAATTCTATCTTTAAAGATCATCAACAGATTTAAAAACAACTCTTATATGACAACATGAAATTAGGCTTAAAATACAGGCACAAGTCAAAAGGCCACAAAAGAGGCGATCGACAATATTCAGCCTATTGAAATGACGACACACAGTCAATAGCCCTTAATGAAACTAATATCCAGATAAAGTAGTTCAAAACCGGATAGATTTGTATCAGACGTAACGGAGCTGATTGAAATAATATCAAGCCTAAGCCAGCCTTAAGCGACCTAGATTTGAGGCTTCTTTGATGAGAGAGTTCAAGGGTGCGCCTTAGTAGTGTAAAGCCTTATTCTCGGAACTGAGTTGAACCAAACAATCAACCTATCAACTAAAGCTGCAAAAAATTTTATTTCAAGAGTTCTTACCGTCATCACAGAATGGAGGTGTGTAACCTGGTTTACATCCATCAACACAATGTCCATTGTCCGCGCTGCAGGCTTGACCGCTGCTACAGTGGACACTGCATATCCCAACACAGTCTGGACCATATGTTTTCTCGGGACAGGCTGGGCGAGATAAGATTTTTTAGACTCTCAAAAATGGCAATGGTTTATGAACAAAATATCGAGAGTGTTTTTCTGTTCAAGGTCAATCAGAATGTTAACAAAAAGGAAAGTAATTGTGACTTACCTATTAGCTACCAGCACTAAAACAAATCTTTAGAAAACACAAAACACAAAGAAATAACTACAGCAGGAATCATCGACAGTTTCTCGCAAGCTCAGACTCAGAAGAAACATCATCTAGAGGAGGCAATGGATGATTTGTAATCAATTTAACTTTGGCTTATATGAATCTATTTATTCCTGTAAAGTGAGTCTTTGGTAACCTCAAGCAAGCTATTTAAGAAGGTAAAGTGTAACTCTAAGGATTAAGCAAAGCAAGACAAGTAATCTCTTAATACAAAACAAAGAAGCTTTTATGTTTTAGGGCAAATCGAGTAAGCTTTTCATGAAAAATGAATAAAATTTCGATGCAAATCAAGAAAGCTCTGGAAAAAAAAAACAAACTGCATACACTTTCAGTCCAAGACAAGTAAGCTCTATCGTTTTAATGACCTCTTGTCGGCCAAAAAAAATATGATTATAACGATGATAATTATAGGGATGTTTATAATGATAAAGATGATGCGGACGATGATAACCACACTGATTATGACGATGACAATAATAATGATAACGATGATAATGGGAATAATAGCCGTAAGAGGAAACAGAGTAATATTGATGATGATGATGATGATGATGATGATGATGATGATGATGATGATGATGATACTACTACTACTACTACTACTACTACTACTACTACTACTACTACTACTACTACTACTACTACTACTACTACTACTACTACTACTACTACTAATAATAATAATAATAATAATAATAATAATAATAATAATAATAATAATAATAATGTTAACGAAAGTGATAAATGAAAAGAAAATGGCAATGAATATCTAGTCTGATGAACAAGCAGCTGATAAGGGGAGACAGCTAAGCTAACCTTTGTCGCAAAAGTCACCACTGTAGCCTGGAGGACACTGTTTACAGGTTCCGTTCACATGATCACAATCACTGTCCACACAGCTGCTGCTACAGTTTTGCCGGCAATCCTGACCAAACGTGGTCTTGGGACATTCTGAACAGTACAAGGAGGGGAGGAAAATATTGAGGGAGGTTAGATAAGGTAGAGGTGTTGTGTATATCTACAATAGATTATCATAACATTGTCGTTTGGGATGGAACAAGTACATTAGAGATGACTCAATGCAAAGATTTCCATTAGATATCCGATACGTAATAGCGATTCCATTTAATGTACAGCAAGCAGTTTGGAAAAATGAAAAACGATGGAAGAAAAAGGTATGCACATGTAGTCCACTCTTAAGGTCTGTAGTGTAATTTATCGGGGTTTTTAATTTTTTTTTTATTATTACCTTTAAAGCGACAAGAATATTGATCTAAAATATCGCAACAATTTTTTATCCTCGCGATAGGTACTTTATATAAAGATCACCAACTGATTTAAATTCAAGTCTTTACATAAAGAGTATCAACTGATTTTATTACAACTTGGTGTCAAGTGTTCTGTTTGCCAGCCGTTCTCTTCTTTATTCCTTTTTAATAGAAATCAAACGAATAGCAGAAAATGTTTGATGGGGAAGTAATAACAACGACTTGACAAGATGGGTCAGGGAATCACAAAACTTTAAGAAAACAGCAAGAAATGAGGCTTAAAAACAAGCACAAGTCAAAAGGCCACAAAAGAGAAGATCGAAAATATTCAGCCTATGGAAATGACGACACATAGTCAATGGCCCTTCATGAAACAAACATCAAGATAAAGTAGTTCAAAACCGGATAGATTTGTAGCAGACGTAACGGAGCTGATTGAAATAATATCAAGCCTAAGCCACCCTTAAGCGACCTAGATTTATGGCTTCTTTAAAGCTGCAAAAATTTTTATTTCAAGAGTTCTTACCGTCATTACAGAGTCGAGGTGTGTAACCTGGTTTACAACCATATATACAATGTCCATTGTCCGCGTAGCAGATTTGACCGCTGCTACAGTGGACACTGCATGTCCCAACACAGTCTGGACCATATGTTTTCCCGGGACAGGCTGGGCGAGATAAGATTTAATAAAACTCTCAAAAATGGCGTCTTTTTTCTTTTCATGGTTAATCAGAATGTTAGAAAAATGAGAAAAATATCACTAATGTTTTGCTTACCAGCCCTTAACAAATCTTTAGAAAAGGCAAAGTACTAAGAAATAACAAAAAAATCATACACATTTTTCCATACGTTCATGATAAAAGGAGACTAAAAAAACCTATGAATACTGGTGTATAGCTGGATCCATGGGGAGCGCTGTAACGATAAATCTCCTGTTGAGAGAGAGAGTTCAGTAGGAACAGAGTTTACAATAGGGCCTGTTGTTATACCAGTGAACATTTCAAGTGTAAATATCTCGCCTTCTCATGTTTAGAGAGAGTTCAGTAGGAACAGAGTTTACAATAGGGCCTGTTGTTATACCAGTGAACATTTCAAGTGTAAATATCTGGCCTTCTCATGTTTAGAGAGAGTTCAGTAGGAACAGAGTTTACAATAGGGCCTGTTGTTATACCAGTGAACATTTCAAGTGTAAATATCTGGCCTTCTCATCTTTAGAAAGAGTGCAGTAAGAACAGATCCCAAGTTAGAGGCTATTGGCCTGTTTTTAAATACCAATTCCTTTTTCTTATCCTAAACGCTCAGGTTCTCTAAAAACCTGGAGATCTAGTACGTACAACCAACCGCCAGAAACTGTCAGGTAAAGACCCCACCATTACATCTATAGGAACTTTCCATTATAGGTTCGAACCCCACTGTCTTTGATACTCTAGTTCATGTATGATTTGATGCGATCTATTTCGTTTTGTTTTGTCTGTAACTGAACGATTTGCATCACAGAGAAGTCAACACTCACCCATGTGACAATCCTCGCCCGTGAATCCAGGCGCACACCCAGACGTGCAGCCTCCTGTGCTGACAAAACACAACTCCTGAATGTCTGCACAGTTGCACTGTCTGTCACAGTTGAGGCCAAACTTGCCGGCAGGACAGACCATCTCTGGAGAGATGGAGAAAGATATTAACCTATATATAGCTCGTTGAGATCAAGCTTATAAAGTAGATACACCTCTTTGAGTTTATATCCATTTTGGTCTTAGAAAACATCAAATTTATAGATAAGTTACATTGGTTTCTTTTATTTAAATCCATAAAGGTTTTGTTGTCGCATGACTTTCCATGACTTAATTTTTCGAAATGTTCAATACAATTATATTTCCATTCGTTTATAGGTTAAAAAAGTAATCTAGATAATGATCTCTTTAAAAAATGTGAATGAGTTTCATATAATAAATCTAGAATGCATTGTTTTAGTCGATTAAGACAGAAATGTTTTTGAAGTAGGTTAACTGAGATGTAAGAATCTGATCTGTCAATAATTGCTTTTCTTTCTTTAAAAATATTTTTGTACTATAAAAATTGTTCAATGCCAAGAAATAAACGACATACCTCCTAGAACAACAACCTCACAAAGTGTGAGAATAGTTGAACTCTGTCGCTTTGTTATTCTAACGCTGTTGACCGGCCCATCTATGGTGTGTGTGGGCACCACCTCGTATACCGGCTTAGCACTGGCAGCTGTGTCTGTGTAGGTGTAGACCGCACCTGAGACTCCATCTTGGAACGCTCTTAGCGTGAAGCCACGGAGACGACTTTCACAACAGCCTGAATTAGAGTTGAATAAGTTGACAAATGTTCAAGAAGAAAATAGAAATAAAGGGACAAAGAGCGGGAGATGGGCAAAGTTAACGGAATGGATAGCATAGAGGAGAAGAGAGAAAGAGAGAGAGAGAGAGAGAGAGAGAGAGAGAGAGAGAGAGAGAGAGAGAGAGAGAGAGAGAGAGAGAGACCAGGAAAAGAGAGTGAAATGATGAGCAAAAAGGTATAAGAGAAAGTAAGAAATTTGTTATTATTAATGATATTTTAACTGAGAATAAAAATTCGATTTAAAAACACCAATCAAATTGACTTAAAAGTACCATCACAAAATAAAAATTTCTCTGCATCCCTTTTATTCACCAACAAATATATTTCGTAACTTGCCTTTCTTTCACGCGCACAAGCAACGCACCCAGAACTCAGAAAATAAACCTTCACATCACCACATTTTAAGCCACACAGCCCAGACTTCACGATGGAAATTTTTGCCACATTCACCTTCTAATCCACCCAGTTCAGATTCACCAATATCATCTATCACCCCCTGTTCTCTTCAAAATTCACCACTACTCACCCAGTCCAGACCTAAATGTGTATACTTTACTCCAGCCACCTTCGACTCACCATCATCAATATCAACTGGCTGGTCCCGCCTTCTGTTGTAGATAACAAAGCTGTGGATCTTCACTGCTCGAGAGAAGGTCACCATCCACCACTCGTCGGCTTTTCTGTCTTGTGTGCGCGTGCATGTTTCTCCAAGCTGGCCAACACTGGCGCCCGGTTTTGCTGGGTTTCCGTCCACTGCGTTTTGAGCCTGCCAAGAATGGGCTGTACTGGACTGCTCAGCACACTGGTTCAGTGCCACGTTGCGTCCTGGCAGAACATAATGTTGATTTTGTTTCCGGCCATATTAGTTTTATTGCATTAACCAAAGGTCTGAGACCTTGCTTATTAACTATGATAGTCAGGAGTCCAAAAGCCAGCCTATTTACTGCGACAACAATCAAGAGTCTAATTAGCCATAAATGGGGTCTTTTTGTCAATGTATGCGGCAGCAATAAGAAGAAAAAAGTATGTCACCAACCCTTTACAACGCTTAGTTACTTATTTGAAACATCATTGTTGTTTACCGTCCGTCAATAGCAGAATTGTCGCAAGTGTATTAAAAATCATGAATACTTGAAGGAAGTGTTGCTCATGTTCTCGTATTGAGCGGATTGAGGACAACTCGCTGCTCTGTATAACGAATGTGAAGGATCAGAGTTGATAAAGTTTGCTCCCTGATATTCTTAACTTGTGTAGAGCGAGCAATGACAAGACACTTCCTGCCTATTCTAGTCTGCAAATCTATAACATAAAATAATGTGTTCAAAAATAAAACGTCGCCATGCCGCTGGGGTTATAAATCTAACCTTAATGCTAATACCGTTGCATATGAGTTCGTTGATTTTACGACTTTTTGGGATTGAAGACAAAGATATTTCCCATTCATTCCTTAGATCTAGTCTTAAAGTAAAATATAAACATTGAATTAATTTTTATGTTTTATATACCAAACTTTGTTAAGTTTTTGATCTAAGGCAACTGAACGTTAACTTTTGAGATAAAGAAATATATGTATTGCTTGCCCGATACTTATAATAACTGGTTTAATATAAACCGCCTCTCTCTATCTCTTTCTCTCTCTCTCTCTCTCTCTCTCTCTCTCTCTCTCTCTCTCTCTCTCTCTTTCTCTCTCTATCTTTTTTTGTCTCACTTAAATAATATGAGACTACAAACTTACTCTATAAATGTGTTTAAATGCAGAACTCCAAAATAAAAAAGATACATGATGTCAATTCTTTCCATACAGATCTAGACCTAGCTAGATACTTAATCTAGATTCTAGTATGTCTGATTAAAACGCCAAAAGTGGTGACTATTGAGCCGTTTACTTTACTTGAAACAGCTAGTGCTAGATATAGAGGTTTACGAAGAATCTTTTTAATACTGTGAAAACAATTTATTATTTGGTTCAGCCAGTCTAATCTATGTTTACCCTGTCCACTGCATTAGTGGCACGATATCGTAGATCTAAATATAGCCTATGACGATCAGTGACCTAATTTTGGACATTGTAATTTCAAAGTCATGCAGTAGTACAGCAGAATCGGCTGAAGGGCAGAGAAACCCTCATTGTTTTTAAGCCCAGAAGATTTACAAATTAAGTTGTGTTTATATAATTTGATTCCAAAACTTTTTTTAATTTATAAAGAATTAAAAAAAGAAGTGTGAAACTTGTATGTAGGAAAGATGTAAGAAAACTTCTTCACTAGCTGAACAAAATTTTTGAAACAAGAAAAACCGAACTTGAAAAATAGCATCTCTTTGTGAATTCACATTTATATTGGATTTATAAAAGAACAGAGTTGTGTAAAAGTAAGGGTTTTTATTGTTTTGGGGGGGGGGGGGAGAGAGAGAGAGAGAGAGAGAGAGAGAGAGAGAGAGAGACAGACAGACAGACAGACAGACAGACAGACAGACAGAGACAGAGACAGAGACAGAGACAGAGAGAGAGAGAAGATACAGTCAGGATGATAAATAGATGTGGAGCCTACAGAGAAAAGCAATAGTGGCACTGCAAATAGAAAACGGAAGCAAATGTAAACTATTAACAAGATCCATATTATATGTTGTGAGAGTACAAGCCATGTAACCATCTATGATGCGTCATACATCCTTTTCCAAAGAAAAACGACCTGGTTAAAGTTCCATTTAAAGAAAAAAAGAAGAAAACCATTTCATTGTTGAGAAAAAATTTGGATGTAACTCAGAAGTTCACCTGCACTGATGTAGAGAGAACAAAGTTCCTGAACCCCAGCCCCAGAGACAGTGACACTGTCCACAGCTGTCTGTGTTGGACACAAAATGTCCAATGTCCGCTCGTCCACATTTGCTCTACTCGCTTGATGACAAGGTGTGAGCCCACCCGCACTGCTGTCTTGGTAAGAAACGTGCAGCTGGTCCAGGCGTCCTGGGTGAGTTGATTACATGGTGTTTATATCGCCTCCTAACAATGTAAATCAGTTTGCTTTTAAGATATTGCCCTGTTTGCTGATCAATATTATGAGACAGGTAACTGCGGTAATGCGTAGAGTAACTCCCACATCGTTATTCTCCCTTTGTGTTTGAAACACGCGTGATTGCCAGTTCAAATGAACAAATGGAAAAGACAACTACACTGAAGAAATGCAAACTTCACAAAAATAATAGACTATTATCCTTCAGAGCCATACAACTGCACTGAAGAAAAGCAAACTTTACAACAATGAATAGGTACAGTGGGGGAGACAACATGAAAAACAAATTTTAGAAGGATGTCAGATATAGATCTCCTCTAGAGCCATACAACTATATTAAACAAAAGCAAACTTTACAATACAGAGTCACTCATTGTAGTTTTAAAATGTATAGAATTTTAAACTTTGGAACTTTTCTCACGTTGTCATGTACACATTCTTTAAATGAAGGAAAGATCTCAAGCAAAAAGTGAACTAAATTTGTTTACTATCTTTTCAGCACCTTTCTTTTCAGTTAAGTTCTCGATCCGAAACCATGATACGCTGCTGGTGACCCTTTAAAGATAAATTTAGCGCTCGACCGAATGTGGTGAAAAAGTCCCATCCAAAACTAAGTAAAAACGTCCAACTGCTGAGACAATATTACAGAGAAAAAAATTTAATGGCCTGATTTTAAGTAATGTATTGGGTTACCCTGGATTGCTGCAGCTTATGATTATTCTAGATCTAGTAACATAATGTATAAATGCAAAACAAATTAAGGGTTCAAATTAATAGAATGGCTTAAAACGAATTTTTCTTCGGTTCCTTGTTAGTGGATCTGGTCAATATTAAGATACAAAACGTATAGAAGTAGGCACCGCAAGCAAAAGAAGCAGAAGTGGTGTTTACATTCGCAACCTCTGCTCCGAAAGAAAAGGCGACCATATTTCCATGAGGCGTTTGTCTTTACTCTGGAGTATGTCAAATTTCATTTAATTCTTTAATTTTTTCCAATTTTTCATTCCATCAAAGTGAAATAACATGGTTTTCATATTTATACTATGAAATAACAATAATTTGTTATAAAATTGTCACCAGTTTTGAAAATTGTAAATCGCTGATAAGTCATTTAAATAGTTTTGGTTCATCATAACAAACTTGGCAAAAAAAATTGATGAATTAATTGCAATAGATATAATAATAATGAATTTTCAAGAGCATTTTTAGCCTTAATCCATAAAATTTTATTTGTAGGGCATGGGATACTGACCTCAAAAGATCAAAATTCAGATAACTTCATCACTGAACATTGAGTGGTACTGGAGGCGATAAAGGAGAAAGAAATCGAAGTTGCGTTCTTTAATAATAGAAAATTATTGGTCAAATTACCCGTGGGTGACTCGGGGTATAAGCACATGGGGTCGCAATTTTAATCCTAGCGGTAGGCAGGAATTAATATCGGTTTCTAACATTAGAAATCAGGTTTTTGCTTGCTGTTAAAATCTAGTGATTTTTAGACATGTGTTATAAACCCCAAGGCAGGTAACATCTAAAGAATTGTCGAAATATTGATTTTTTTTAAATTAAAAATCATCTTATTTGCACGGGTGCAACACAAAAACACAACACGCGTAGCTTACATCTCTAAAAATAATTCGTGGCTTTTTTAGCGCTATAATTATGGGGAAAAAAATGAAGAAAAAAAAGCTTCCTTCGTTTACTATATTAATAATTTACATGGTGATTTTTTACTTCAATGTCAAGAGATCTAGAGTTCACATCTAAAGTAGCTACATCCAAACCATAATTGCTATTTCCAGACCTAACATTCGCACTCACAAGATCAAAAATCCACATAAACCTTAAATCTTTAATGTGTAAATAAATTGCTAATATAAGCTGCAGCATTCAATGTCACAAGATCTAGAGTTTATATGTAACCTTGATATAGGTGCAGAAATTATCTGGAATGTAAGTTGCAGCACTCAAGAGAAACAGAAAAATAGCATGTAAAGAAGGAGAAAACTTGTGAGAAAGGATTCCCCAGGATCAACGATGCCAAGATTCCAAGGCAGGTGCATCAGTATTCAGTTAAACACAAGATGCTCGGGAGAACTGAATAGTGTGGGTTTGAGAGATGAGTGGGCTTTTTTTTATTTTTTTCTGTTTAAGAAGGATTATAAAAAAAAATTATTGATTTCTTCGCTGTAAGCATCGAAAAAAAAGTAAGTCTTTTTACGTTAATAGAGTAAACCACATGTGAGGGCGGGTAGATGGGACCCCTTCGTATATCGATTATCCCTTTTTATATTAGTTTCCTCAACTCCACAAACTGTCCGGTCAATAATGTAGCTCACCTGGTTGACTGACCACTAGACGAACCCAGGTCAGGGGGCGTGGAGTGGTCAGGCTGAGGTTGACAGTGTGGGCGGTACCATTGTTACAGGTGTCATCACTGTGGTCAAGTAACCAGGCACCATCATCGCCAGGCGGGAGAGAGCTGAAGCTGTAGCTGGTCGTCTCTGGACATTATATATAGATGAGTGAGGGAGGAGGGGGATTCACGAAGATTGGAAACGCTTGACAGTTAAGAGGATATTCCATTAGTTTCTATTAGTTTTACTTTTCTTTTTGATTTCATCTTTTTTTTTTTTGCTTTAAAGGAGATCTCATTCATGACATTTATAATAAGCAAGTGTTACACAGAGGACTGAGTAGATGATGTCCTTACTAAATGAAATTTGGTAAAAATTGTGTATATTTCTCAGCATTTTGGACTTTACTTTGACAGGTATTTGCAGCGCTCAAACATTATATTTTTAGGAGGTGGGACAAAAGTGAAAACACATCTAAAGGATATTTTATGCATTTTCAGTTGTAAACTTGGCATTGAGTTACCTTCAAAGTACCTTTGTAAAATCACCGCTTTCTTAATTGACAGACGATTTCCATACAAAATGAAAATATAATAATGTCACAGGACACACAAGATACACCTGCAGCAAACGAACTACTTCAAGAACTTGTCTCTGTTATTGCCGCAGATACAGGACAGGTGTGATGAACTGGGGAAGACTCACTGGTGTGTATCACAGGTGTGATGAACTGGGGTAGACTCACTGATGTGTATCACAGGTGTGATGAACTGGGGTAGACTCACTGGTGTGTATCACAGGTGTGATGAACTGGGGTAGACTCACTGGTGTGTATCACAGGTGTGATGAACTGGGGTAGACTCACTGGTGTGTATCACAGGTGTGATGAACTGGGGTAGACTCACTGGTGTGTATCACAGAAGGAGGTACCAAACCGTACATGGGGATTCGGTCAGCGCAACAAATCACATTTAAGGATTGTTGGGTGGTTATGGCAACGGGAAAGTTTCACCAGATCTGCCACAATGAGACAACTATCTTGAATGTTTGAGGCATTCAGAGGAACGAAACTGAGACCAGGAAAGATTGTGATCCACTCAGCTTCCTGCTGTCTGGCTCCCCGCTGAGTGTCTTACTATTAGCTCTACAAACTGTTGAATCAATCATTAATATATATTATATAGATTGATTCATGACTAACATAATTTCTTGACTTCAGTTTGTCAGATTTGAAGGAAAACTGCTTGTATGACCCAAAGGGTAAAAGAGCGACCTTATCCAACATACCGTACTGACATCCTGGACCGAACCATCCTGACTGACATCCTCGAGGGCAAGCACCGTTACGTCTGTCACACGGGACATTCCCGGCACAGTGACACTGATACAGAAGGATTCCTGGACCGAACCATCCATCCCTGCAAGAGGCAGCTGAGAACAGGGAGGTTCACCATAGAGAAGATGAGAGGCTGGCTTGTCTGTTAATATCGTACAGTCATACAGTAGTAGTAGTAGTAGTAGAAGTAGTAGTAGTAGTAGTAGTAGTAGTAGTAGTAGTAGTAGTAGTAGTAGTAGTAGTAGTAGTAGTAGTAGTAGTAGTAGTAGTAGCAGTAGTAGTAGTAGTAGTAGTAGTAGTAGTATTAGTAGTAGTAGTAATAGTAGTATTAGTAGTAGTAGTAGTAGTAGTAGTAGTAGTAGTAGTAGTAGTAGTAGTAGTAGTAGTAGTAGTAGTAGTAGTAGTAGTAGTAGTAGTAGTAGTAGTAGTAGTAGTAGTAGTAGTAGTAGTAGTAGTAGTAGTAGTAGTAGTAGTAGTAGTAGTAGTAGTAATAGTAGTAGTAGTAGTAGTGGTGGTGGTAGCAGAAGCAGTAGTAGTAGTAGTAGCAGTAGTAGTAGTAGTAGCTTCAGCAGCAGCAGCAGCAGTAGAAGTAGTAGTAGTAGTAGTAGTAGAAGTAGTAGTAGTAGTAGTAGTAGTAGTAGTAGTGGTAGCAGTAGCAGTAGTAATAGCAGTAGTAGTAGCAGCAGCAGCAGCAGCACTAGTAGTAGTAGTAGTAGTAGTAGTGGTAGCAGTAGCAGTAGTAATAGCAGTAGTAGTAGCAGCAGCAGCAGCAGCACTAGCAGTAGAAGTAGTAGTAGTAGTAGTAGTAGTAGTAGTAGTAGTAGTAGTAGTAGTAGTAGTAGTAGTAGTAGTAGTAGTAGTAGCAGCAGCAGCAGCAGCAGCAGCGTTAATAGTAGCAGTGGTAATACTAAGAGGAGGAGGAGGAACTGCAGTAGTAATAGCTGAATCTATTAGGTCGATTAAAATCTTTAAAATCATCGTGGGATGGAGGATATCGGACTCCCGTCTAAACATGTCAGATTCTTCTTTACAAAACAAGAGACGCAACGTTAAGGCTGAGTGAAGTGAAACAAACTTGTTCGATCTCTGCTCTTAAGCCCCCATCACAAAGAGATTTATCTACGTATTTTGATAAAGGTGTACTTATATTTGATGTCCTTCCGTGCCTTGTCTTTCACATGTCTTGTTTAAATGGCCTTTTCGTCTTTTGAACCACCTCGCTGATCTTTTAATGAGAGCTCTTGTTTCCACAGTAGTCTCAAAAGTAGTGTGTTATTGTGTTTGTTGCAAATTTCGATCGAAAGACAAATATTAACGTACTCATAAAATTGACACTCATTCCAAGTTAATGTACAGCCAGATTTAAAACATCCAGTTCAAATTTTTCGGTTTAGCGTGTTTTTAAGTGAACCAGTTTAGTGAATAGAAAACAGAGCTCTATCATTATGTGATCAAGGGGTTAAAAATACATAGAATTTTCAACGTGATGCTTTAAATAGTTTTTTTCTTTTTTTTTTTATAGTACCAGACACGCCCTTTAGAAGATTTGATACTAGAACCTGCCTTAGAATTTTGTCAATCCTTGAAACATGTTTTGAATATAAAGAGGGAGAGGGGGGGCCAAGAACAATATTTCTCTCTTTTCCTATTTCCGGCGCAACCAATTAACAGACACCTGATGGTTAGTCTGTTTGGTAAAGTTGTCAGACATAATAATACAGTTCAGTAATAATTATGGATAGAACCAAAAACCAATAGAGGTATAAGATTCTTCGGGATAAACCAGGGAGGAGCACAACATACCTGCCAACAGGTGGAATGACGTGATCAACACACAGACCGCCGTCACAAACTGTCTAGGGGTTGGGAACATTGTTACAGCTGCCGTCCAGCACGTTGTGTTAAGTTAAAAGAAGACTCGATGGAGAATCCCGATGAAACCGTAGATATAAGAATAATGGTCGAACTAACTAAATCTTGATTCGATTTATATTTTATCAATAATCTTCCTTCGAGTAGACGATTCGCATTTGTGATTTTTTAACTACCAGGGTATTGCTACTCTTATTCGTCTTCTTCTGAGTCTCTGTAAAGACTAAAATGGCTTCAAGAGCATGCTGGAACAGAGCTGGGTGAGGATATTCCATATACAAGAGGGAAAGTTCACTTGAATCCTTCAGACTTAGAAAGTCCGCGTCTGAATCTTCAAGAAATGGCTCAGGTCTTGATTTTGAGTTTGGGCTCTCACATTGTGAACTGGGCAATCATACAACTGTGTATACAACATAAAGTCCCTATGCTATGGAGACATTTTTATGTTATAGAATAGTTAAAATTTATAATAAGAACTGAAATTTTCTCATGTTCTAAAGAAAAAAGATCTAGCTGTAGCATATTAACGTTCCTTGAACTCTTTCAAAGTTATACTGTCAGATCTAACGCCTAGACAAAATAAGTACTAAACACTGCAGCATTACAATATAAGAATCTTCTGGAAGCTCGAGTCAAATCAGCACTACTTAAGCAAAGTGTTCTGGTCTAAAATTCCCAAAGCTCGAGCCAACAGGGCGCAGACTGACTTTCCTAGAAAAATACTCCGTGACAAGAGAAGAGATTGGTTGAAAGCGCCGGCCAAACGCGTGGATCCATTGGTTTCAACCTCTTAATTTTTTATACACAGACACAGCTCGAAATAAGAGTTATTGTTGGACGCTTGAGGCTTTGGTTGGGCGCATACCTTATCTCTTTCCTTAATTATGTTTTGCGTACTGCCTTAATATGCTAAGGGGGGTGACAAATAATGTGGGAACTCACAAATCTATTGATTTGATTCTGTAAGACAGTTGTTATTGTACCGGAGAGACTCCTCTCTCCTTCACTCGCAGCCAGGCAGACAAACATAAAGAATAACTGATAGGGAGATAGAGAGAAACAAGAAGGAGCAAGATTTACAAAAGTCCGAGAAAAAAAGTGTCCTTAAAAACGATAGAAAGCTTTACTGCAATCATCCATTACGAGAGTTTAGCTATGAACCATTTCGATGTTGGTTTGATACACAGAGCATGATGTGAGTTACCTCACGACTTAACTCTGTGCTACAACTTGAAATCAACTCGGAACTATTTTCCGCGTTTAAAGCATCGATTTTTTTTCCAGGAATCTTGTTTCTTTTTTTTTTTTAAACAGAAGTTTAAATTATACCTGGCCTCCATCATTCCTTCACTCCCTTCCCCCACATCTCTCTCCCTCTCTCTCCCTCTCTCTCTCTCTCTCTCTCTCTCTCTCTCTCTCTCTCTCTCTCTCTCTCTCTCTCTCTCTCTCGCACACACACACACACACACAGAGGACATCTTAGTTCTGATTGGTTTCTCAGCCGAGAATTATGATCGAGTTGAGCAAATCTGAAGCTTGAGATGCTACACTCGTCTTACATTCCCAAACTCGAGTTTCACACCTGCAGGCGCGCGTTCAACCAGTGGAGCACCGGGTCTGTGAGGGCTTGAGGCGCGGGTAGACTCGCGCAAGTAACCGTCGTAACACAATAAATCGGGAGACATCCACTGATGGAAGTGGCAACCCTTGGTTTATCGCCCGGACTCCATCTGTGTCAACCAGGACATGGGTTGATCTCAGTGTTGTGAAGCCGTAAACCTTACCATGACAAGAAATCAATATGGCACATTGTGGATTTGTCGAGGTAAAAGATCTCATCCACCCAGACAGCTGTTGTAATTTTTAGTATCTGTTGTGTTTGGGTTTGCTTTAGGTTTTCCTCAAAGCTAAGAGTGTACTAAGCTTTTGTCTTTGTTTAATTTTTCCCGTTTCGCAAATAAAGAGAAATGTCAAAACTTAAGTTGTCATAATTTCTTCCATTTTTTGACCCAACATTACAAGTATGTACGCTGACCTCAGATTGAAGGTACCTGGATTTTCTACATGCAAGTCCGTGAACTATTTAAACAATGGCTTCCAAACAGCGTTATATTGATGGTGTGAATCAATTGTATTTGTGGATCAGGAACATCTAGACAAATCCAACAGGAGCTGGGTTGTTTTTTTTAATATCTCCGCTGTCAGGCTGTGACGCTGAGTGTTAATTACTTCTGACTGCTGAGTTCAGCTTTAAAACATTTATGAATTGACACTTTGCTATTTTCTTCAAATATATGCGCGCTATATAAAACAATGCAAATCTTGCTCTCACAGAATGTATGTTTGTTGGCAGAACGTTTCAGGTGTTAATACCAATGTAACGGGTATTTTTACGGACGAAAGTGGTGTGTTATGGTCGTGACAAGTATCTATACAGACGTGACTGATGTGTTTATGGATGTGACCAATGTCTCTACAGACGTGACTCATGTGTTTATGGACGTGATCAGTGTTTATGCAGACGTGACTGATGTGTTTATGGACATGCCCAGTGTCTATATAGGTGTGACTGATGTCTTTATGGACGTGACCAGTGTCTATACAGGCGTGACAGAAGCGTCAATTAATGTTTTTTTACAAACGTGAATGATGTATACACAGTATTCGCCAAGCTTTCACAAATGTGACTTGTGTGTTTCCGGAATTTTCATACGTTTTTTCTCAAACGAAGCTGATGTATTCCAACATGTGACTTGGTAGGTGTGAGGGGATTCTGGATGATGTGTTTAATGCTTGTTTAACTACAGATTTTATTGATGTATTCATTACGTGAACAGTGTATTTTAATATTATAGCTGTAACATTTTGTTACTCAACCTGTGCGTTTACAGTTTCCGCGATTTCAATACAATAGTCTGTTTTCAAACATGAGCAATTATAGGCGGTTGTTGTTTGTTGCTTTTTTTTTTTTTTGGTGGTTTAACAACAACTTGTGTAATCACGGTATGACAAGCGCATGCAGGGTTAATTGTGTATTAGTATATGTATTTATTGTATGTGCTTGAAGACCCCCGACCAACAATGCATATTTGCAATCGGGATTTAATTTTGTGTAAAATCTTTTCTGGTCCTGTTCAGGTGTTCCTGCCTAATGATAAGACAGTAATAGCAGTGTTTCTTGTCTTGAACATTATTGGCTTGACCTGCTCTATTCTGCAAGTCCCTCTCACTAGAGACATTTGCACAGCAAGAGAATAAGTAATATACTTAAACAAAGACTCAGATTTATCAGTCGTTTTGGTTCAATCATAACATTCTCTCTCTCTCTCTCTCTCTCTCTCTCTCTCTCTCTCTCTCTCTCTCTCTCTCTCTCTCTCTCTCTCTCTCTCTCTCTCTCTCTCTCTCTCTCTCTCTCTCTCTCTCTCTCTCTCTCTCTCTCTCTCTATCTATCTATCTATCTATCTATCTATATATATATATATATGTGTGTGTGTGTGTGTGTGTATCTATATATCTCTCTGTCTCGTAAAGAAACTTCAGTCACAAACCTAGATCTGCACATTAAACGAGAAACGTAAAAAATGAATAAAAAAAACGGTGTCGTTACATGGGTCGAACCTGCACCTCGATACGGCACCTATCGCCTTGCGGACACAAGACCAGGCACCTGGCCAATGAGCCTTCCACATCTACAAAAAAATAGATGATTCAGGAACAGTGAAACCTATGTGTTGGCTTGAGTAGACTAGAGACAAGCACAGAGACAGAAAGTCTCTCAACGCAGCACGGTTCACAGCCTGTTTGTCTCCACATTGAGAACGCTGTTCCGTGAGGCTTTTCGATTACGGCTAGTTCTGGAAGCTACTACAGAATGTTTGGGAATTTCTGGAAGCTGCTACAGAATGTCTGGGAATTTCTGGAAGCTACTACAGAATGTCTGGAAAGTTCTGGAAGCTACTACAGATGTAGAATGTCTGGAAAGTTCTGGAAGCTACCACAGAATGTCTGGAAAGTTCTAGAAGCTACCACAGAATGTCTGGAAAGTTCTGGAAGCTACTACAGAATGTCTGGAAAGTTCTGGAAGCTACTACAGCATGTCTGGAAATTTCTGGAAGCTACTACAGCATGTCTGGAAATTTCTGGAAGCTACTACAGAATGTCTGGAAAGTTCTGGAAGCTACTACAGAATGTCTGGAAATTTCTGGAAGCTACTGCAGAATGTCTAGAAATTTCTGGAAGATACTACAGAATGTTTGGAAATTTCTGGAAGCTACTACAGAATGTCTGGAAATTTCTGGAAGCTACTGCAGAATGTTTGGAAATTTCTGAAAGCTACTACAGAATGTCTGGAAATTTCTGGAAGCTTCTACACAATGTCTGGAAATTTCTGGAAGCTACTGCAGAATGTTTGGAAATTTCTGAAAGCTACTACAGAATGTCTGGAAATTTCTGGAAGCTACTACACAATGTCTGAAAATTTCTGGAAGCTACTGCAGAATGGTTGGAAATTTCTGAAAGCTACTACTCAATGTCTGGAAATTTCTGGAAGCTACTACAGAATGTCTGGAAATTTCTGGAAGCTACTACAGCATGTCTGGAAATTTCTGGAAGCTACTACAGCATGTCTGGAAATGGATTTGTCATCTGAAGAAGAGTTTTGTTGGTATGGACAGACAGTCTGTTCTCTAAATTAATTAGGGCAAGACATAGATGTTGATTTCAGATTTTATCTTTACATGAGGATGACCCTGGAAACAGTTGGGTACATTCTATACTCTGTTAGAAGACCTGGAGGAGCTGGTAATGGCCTAATCTTCCAATGGAACAACGTGAAGTAAGATAGATAAAATGAATGTTCAGACAGAGGAAACAAAACATTTTTGTTATTTTACGTCCCCGTTCCTATTCAGGGGATGTGTAACAAAAAAAAATAAGAAAAAAAAAGAAAAAAATAGATATGTAATGATTATATACGGTGCTATCTGTCTCGACATGCCTGGAGCTAGATAACACAGTTTCTGTAAATTGATTATACATCTTTTATCTATGCAATAACAAAGAGTAGAAACATGCAAACAAAGGAAATCACAAACAACAGATCGATTGATAGTAGTTTCCTGGTGATTGGCATTTTCAATGGAAAATAAACTGTTTGACTCGACACAAAAAGACAAGAAAGTTTTGGACAGTGTTGGCAAGAATGTAGATTGGATTCTACAGACATCGCCAGTGCCGCTCCATGCTGCAGCGTGCTCAATTTATCATAGCTTTGTTTATGTGGGAGGCAACTGTTTTTTTAAGGGAATGTTTTTATTTTCACTGCCCCGGGCAGCGAGCGACTTTCACTATGTGGCCGCCCTATGAAGGTGAATCGCTAAGAACGACCAAGTTCATTTTTTTACAGAACATGAGTAAACTTTTCTATAAATATATCGGATCTCTCTCTCTCTCTCTCTCTCTCTCTCTCTCTCTCTCTCTCTCTCTCTCTCTCTCTCTCTCTCTCTCTCTCACTCTCTCTCACTCTCTCTTTTTCATACACACACATTGTCTCCCTGTGAGAAACTATGTATCTGCCTATCTTTTTGTTTACCTACCAACTTATCTATCTTTTTATTTATCTATCAATCTAACCTGTACATCTCTTCGTCTCGTATTATGAGTCAAGATAATGAGTCAGACCTTAACATCGATAGTATGAGCTGTAGTATCGATATCACAAATCAAAACCTCGGAACAGATTGACAGATCTCAGAGCAGAACTTAACAAGGCCTTGGGACAGCACATCAAGTTTACATCCTACCATTGGCTTTTAACAAGGTCTTGGGACAGCACATCAAGTTTACATCCTACCATTGGCTTTTAACAAGGTCTTGGGACAGAACATCAAGTTTGCATCCTACCATTGGCTTTTAACAAGGTCTTGGGACAGAACATCAAGTTTACATCCTACCATTGGCTTTTAACAAGGTCTTGGGACAGCACATCAAGTTTACATCCTACCATTGGCTTTTAACATCTCAAAATGTCTGTCTTTACAATAGCAGTGTATTTTATGTTGAACTAGAAAATCCATCAGGTTTTAATATTCTAGAGTCTTGTATTACGGAATCATTGGTCTGTTTCGCCAATTTTCCTTCCATAAAACCAGGGTCATTGTTCGAATCCGCGGTGTGTGTCATTCCAACTGCGGTTCTCTCTCGAATATAACGGTTTAGAACTGACTTCTGATGAGAAAAGAATCCTAGAAGACTATAAAGGCCGTGAATCGATGAATGGAGAAAAATCTAATTCGGATTTACAACTGGGAATCTAAGTGAAATCTGCTAATAAAACTGTTTTAAACGGAAAAGTTTAATGCAGCGAGACTTGAAGCAAGGGCACGCCCTGATTAGGAAGCAGGACTGGAGCAGGATTTGACTTGAACAGACCTCTCAGACAGCAAGGACATGGTCCTGATCAGACTGGCACTAAGCGCCAGCCTTGTGCTTTTCACATCTCTTGCAGCGAAACGCCATTTAGGCAAGTGATGGTTGTTGCATGTTTTGATTTGTTTGAGCCTAAGGAATGTGGGGATGAAAGATTTCCTTGGATGACTTCACTACTTTTCTACTTTTCACACATCTCTTTTCATTTGCCTTTCGCTGCAGTCGCATACCGGTCTCTCCCCCCCCCCCCCCCTTTTCTCTCTCTCTCTCTCACTCACTCTCTGTATGTCTGTCTGTCTGTCTGTCTGTCTGTCTGTCTCTCTCTCTCTCTCTCTCTCTCTCTCTCTCTCTCTCTCTCTCTCTCTCTCTCTCTCTCCCTCATGTCTTTCCCTCCTATCTTATTGGGCTTACATTCTCTCATTCTCTCCATTCCCTTACTTTCTTCATCTCTCAACCTCGCCTCTGCATGGAAATTGATTTTTCTATAACTTTTTTTTTTCTTTCAATGCCTGTAAGATAATGAATCACGGTCAAACTTTCTAATCCCAAATTAAAACGCGATACATCATGTCTTGACGTCTGGAGTGCGCTGACTACCTGTTTTCAATCTAAAAATCGCAAGTGATTGGAGTGGATATTTGAATCTTGAAATGCCAAGAAAAGAATTGGGCTAGAGGAAGGAAGGAGGGGGCGGAAGGGAGGAGGGTGGGGGGGGGGGAGGACATGTTCAAGTCGACCTGGTTTGTCAGCCGCTCTGTCCCCAGGGCTACAGCAGGAGTTCAGGCCGTCCATCTGACTCTCGCTGGACCAGATGGGCGGCGCTCACTGGACACTCCCCTACACGGTGACCAGGCCTCAGGCCGGTGCTTCCTTGATGGTCACCCCCAGTTGGTCGCAATGAGGGGATAAACAGACAGATAGACGAGCAAACATTTGGCCCGGGGCCGAGGGAAGGAAAAACACATGGTGTTAAGTAAATGAAATTTTTGAGAGCAAAGAGAGAGAATCGGCGGGAAATCAACTACAGAAAAGAGAGAGGAAGAGAGAGAGAGAGAGAGAGAGAGAGAGAGAGAGAGAGAGAGAGAGAGAGAGAGAGAGAGAGAGAGAGAGAGAGAGAGAGAGAGAGAGAGAGAGAGAGAGAGAGAGAGAGAGAGAGAGAGAGAGAGAGAGATAGACAGAAAGACAAAAAACATGGATTTGATTGTGTGAAACACCGGAGTAAAAGAAAATATGGAAAAATAAAAGAGAAAAACTAGGAAGCCTGAGGAGTTCCAGGTATCAACCTAGAGCTCCTTCATGTCTCAACTCAGGGCTGCTAGCAAGGAGACACCGGGAAAACTGAGCCGCTTGTTCAACAGAGACAAAACTTTAAGCTAGTTTTCAATCAAACAAAACGTCAAAATAAATAGATGGTTCAGGTTTGGAATTTTAGAACTTTAAAATAAGGCTGCCTCTTAACAGAATTGTTTTTCTTTGTTTTGCCATCGTTGCAACTACTTTGATGCCCCTGAAAATTTACCAAATTTACAAGTTACGGTATGGACAGCAGATTTTCAATCAATAGTTGTGAACAGATTTGCGCTCTAAGTAAAATTATTAATATTTTAGGACGAACAATGCTTGATCAGGTTTTGTGGACCATTTTAAACATTTCTGGAAATATCTGTTCTATTTCTTGCTTAATCCGTAAAGCAATGCCACCGTGTATGTGCTTTTTTTGTTAGATCCATGGAGCAATGATTTGATGTCTGTGCTATTTCTTCTTAGATCCATGGAGCAATGATTTGATGTCTGTGCTATTTCTTCTTAGATCCATGGAGCAATGATTTGATGTCTGTGCTATTTCTTCTTAGATCCATGGAGCAATGACACAGTGTCTGTGCTATTTCTTCTTAGATCCATGGAGCAATGATTTGATGTCTGTGCTATTTCTTCTTAGATCCATGGAGCAATGATTTGATGTCTGTGCTATTTCTTCTTAGATCCATGGAGCAATGATTTGATGTCTGTGCTATTTCTTCTTAGATCCATGGAGCAATGATTTGATGTCTGTGCTATTTCTTCTTAGATCCATGGAGCAATGATTTGATGTCTGTGCTATTTCTTCTTAGATCCATGGAGCAATGATTTGATGTCTGTGCTATTTCTTCTTAGATCCATGGAGCAATGATTTGATGTCTGTGCTATTTCTTCTTAGATCCATGGAGCAATGATTTGATGTCTGTGCTATTTCTTCTTAGATCCATGGAGCAATGATTTGATGTCTGTGCTATTTCTTCTTAGATCCATGGAGCAATGATTTGATGTCTGTGCTATTTCTTCTTAGATCCATGGAGCAATGATTTGATGTCTGTGCTATTTCTTCTTAGATCCATGGAGCAATGATTTGATGTCTGTGCTATTTCTTCTTAGATCCATGGAGCAATGATTTGATGTCTGTGCTATTTCTTCTTAGATCCATGGAGCAATGATTTGATGTCTGTGCTATTTCTTCTTAGATCCATGGAGCAATGATTTGATGTCTGTGCTATTTCTTCTTAGATCCATGGAGCAATGATTTGATGTCTGTGCTATTTCTTCTTAGATCCATGGAGCAATGATTTGATGTCTGTGCTATTTCTTCTTAGATCCATGGAGCAATGATTTGATGTCTGTGCTATTTCTTCTTAGATCCATGGAGCAATGATTTGATGTCTGTGCTATTTCTTCTTAGATCCATGGAGCAATGATTTGATGTCTGTGCTATTTCTTCTTAGATCCATGGAGCAATGATTTGATGTCTGTGCTATTTCTTCTTAGATCCATGGAGCAATGATTTGATGTCTGTGCTATTTCTTCTTAGATCCATGGAGCAATGATTTGATGTCTGTGCTATTTCTTCTTAGATCCATGGAGCAATGATTTGATGTCTGTGCTATTTCTTCTTAGATCCATGGAGCAATGATTTGATGTCTGTGCTATTTCTTCTTAGATCCATGGAGCAATGATTTGATGTCTGTGCTATTTCTTCTTAGATCCATGGAGCAATGACACAGTGTCTGTGCTATTTCTTCTTAGATCCATGGAGCAATGATTTGATGTCTGTGCTATTTCTTCTTAGATACATGGAGCAATGGCACAGTGTCTGTGCTAATTTTTGTTTGATCCATAGCGCAATGACACATTGTCTGTTCTATTTCTTGCTTGATTCTTAAAGCAATACCACCGTGTCTGTGCTGTTTCTTCTTAGATCCATGGAGCAATGACACAATGTCGGTGCTATTTTTTTATCTGATCCATGGAGCAATTCCACCATATCGGTGCTATTTCTTGTTTTATCCGTAGAGCAAAAACACAGTGTCTGTACTATTTCTTGCTTGATCCATGGAGCAATTTTATAGTGTCTGTGGTATTTCTTGTTTGATCCAGTTCCACCGTATGTGATTTATTTTTTTCTGTTTAAGCTACCAAACAATGCCTCAAATCGTGTGTTATATATTGCTTGGTTTACAAAATAATTTCGCCATGTCCATACTATCTCATGGCTGGATGTCATAACACTATCATTATCAGATAGAGAAATGGCGCTTGCTTCGTGAAAACGTCTCGACTCCTAACGCTAGCTCTTCCAAGAAGAACAAATCTCAACACGTGTGGCAATCAAACAAGGTATCTGACTTTTATAAAATCTAGACTAGAATATTGCATGAACTTTCTTACTCGAAATGCCAGTTTCACACAGATTTCCTATTGAACTCTAAAATATTTTTTGAACAGCCACGGAGTGTCACACAACTGGGTGGTTTGGCTCAGCCTGCCGGTACCAGTGTCATTGTGCAGAGTTATCCCCCTGTAACAGCACTTCCGGAGATTGTCAAAATGGCTGTCACCAGCAATTTTTCGGCCCAGCATGCCAGTACGGTGAGGATAAAAAACGAGACCTGTTCACTTTTAAGTTTGTGGTTAGGAGCAGTAAATGACTCCATATCAAGTATAACAATATTAAGTAGCCTCAAATAATACATCTGAATAATATTGTGAGCGAAACTGTTCTGTAGATTTTTGGGACATAAGATAGGAAAAAATAGACAACTAAAAAACTTCTGGAGTTTAAAAAAAATCTTTAAGCATGTTCTGTTTATTATTGCAATAAGGCCTAACCAGTTATTACAGTAATTGTTATTTATTTTACCAATTGTAACCGACATCCTAGTAACTGTAGATTAAAGTAGCGCCTGGTAGATGTTGACTTATCCCCTCGCAACATCTGCCTCACCCGCCTGACTAAACACACCCATCCAACACCTTTATGGCAGATTATGTCGCATGCATAGTTTGTGCTTCACTTGAATTAAATAGGCGCACGTCCTGAATTGCTCATCTTCCCATATCAGACTCAAGTCACATTGTGGATAAAGTTGAGGTCTCCTCTTAATAGCTCTTGTCTTATATAGCAATGTGATGAATGAGCTGTATCAGGGAATAAATCAATCGTTTAATCAATCTTTCTGCACAATTGGGGCAGAATCAAGTCCATACACACCAGTCAAGTCTGGCCTTTCCTGGCTGGCTGATAATGATGACGGTACGTGTAACCAGCAGCTCGTCGAGTCTTCCATCTCTGTGCGACTGGTCACGCCCCACCGCCTCACCTGGGTCAGGGTTGTGGTCAGCAAGCCAGGTAAGCGAATGGTTGGTCTTATAGAACCATAAGTTAATGGCTGATCGTATAGAACCACAAGCAAATGGTTGGTCTTATACGGCCACAAGCGAATGGTTGGTCTTATACAGCCACAAGCAAATGGTTGGTCTTATACAGCCACAAGCGAATGGTTGGTCTTATAGAACCTCAAGTTAATGGCTGATCTTATAGAACCACAAGCGAATGGTTGGTCTTATAGAACCTCAAGTTAATGGCTGATCTTATAGAACCACAAGCGAATGGTTGGTCTTAAAAAGCGCCAAGCGAATGAGAACAGTTTTTAGAGTTCATTTGTTCTGTGAATTTTATAGCATATTGCAGACATGCGCTGGGCCCTAATATTTTACTTCCGTCGTTTTAGTTCAATGTTAAAGATCGAGCATATTCCAAAATGTTAAACCTGATTCAGGGTACTTATAAACGTCTTGGACTTAACTTTCCTTTTTACATTGCACAGAACGAATATCCAAATTTTTCCCTAAAACATTTTGCATTCAAAATGTCTGCACACTTAATATATTAAAGAAAAAAAATAGACAAAACATGAAGCGAACAAAAAAAAAAAAAAAAGAGAAACTCCGTGAATATAATGTTTGCTCTCTTTACTTAACACGATATCATAAGTTGACTTTCTCTTATATCGATTTACCATCAAAGGCCCTAGCGTAGTCAGTATAGCCAGTAATACTGCATCTGTTTGAAGTGATCGGAAAGCTGTGATCACTGGACCAGAACAAGCGTGATTGGCTTCACCTCTAACGCCGGAGGCTATGGGATAACATAGAGATAAGGTGCGAAATGGGGAAAACAAGACGGAATAGCACACTTGAAATTTGGCCAGAGAGAAAAAAATCATAGACGTTTTTCCTGGTGTGCGTTGTGGCCAAACATTGCCTCCACATCGAGTAATTCTTCTTTGTGTAAGGTGGTGTAGTGAAAACAGACATCCTTACAGTGTTTGAACGAACTTTCACCGCTCGGGAACCTCAGCGGCTGGCAAACATTCACCGGCCAAACTGTCCCTCCATCAAGGATTACATGATACTTCATTTTGTTCTTCTTGGATTTAAACTAATAGGAAATAGACATAGCGTAAGGTGGATAGTTCTTCCGTGCAAAACAAAAAATAACAAAAGATCGATGAAAGATGAGATCATGATAAATTTGATTCAAGAAGATTCTCAGAGCTAAGTGCAAAGTTCACGATTACATCAGTTTGATTTCACCTAAAAGAAAACCATCGGAAATTCTTTATCTTCTGAACCGAAAAGAAGTCAAATCATCTCTGAGCTAATTCTTTTCTTTATTGTTCTTGTGATGTTGCACTGAGTTACTGCTGGCCTGTATGACAAACTGTTGGTCCTAAGATCCTAGTATTCTCAAGCGTCCGTGTGAGTCTCACTTCTCACATGTCCTAGTCCTGTCCTAGGTCGAGTCCTGCAGGTAGACCCAGGTCTCCTCTTGTGGGTGAGCTTCCAGTCTGAGTAATAGTTAGAGCACCTCTAAGTCTAACCATTTCCTGCTCCAGACTTGCTGCATGAGGTCCATGTGAGCTATGTGGGTGAGCTTCCAGTCTGAGTAATAGTTAGAGCACCTCTAAGTCTAACCATTTCCTGCTCCAGACTTGCTGCATGAGGTCCATGTGAGCTATGTGGGCGAGCTTCCAGTCTGAGTAATAGTTAGAGCACCTCTAAGTCTAACCATTTCCTCCTGCAGACTTGCTGCATGAGGTCCATGTGAGCTATGTGGGCGAGCTTCCAGTCTGAGTAATAGTTAGAGCACCTCTAAGTCTAACCATTTCCTGTTCCAGACTTGCTGCATGAGGTCCATGTGAGCTATGTGGGCGAGCTTCCAGTCTGAGTAATAGTTAGAGCACCTCTAAGTCTAACCATTTCCTCCTGCAGACTTGCTGCATGAGGTCCATGTGAGCTATGTGGGCGAGCTTCCAGTCTGAGTAATAGTTAGAGCACCTCTAAGTCTAACCATTTCCTGTTCCAGACTTGCTGCATGAGGTCCATGTGAGCTATGTGGGTGAGCTTCCAGTCTGAGTAATAGTTAGAGCACCTCTAAGTCTAACCATTTCCTGCTCCAGACTTGCTGCATGAGGTCCATGTGAGCTATGTGGGTGAGCGGTCTGACGGGTTGGAGCGAGCGTGCGTGGTCAATGCTACTGCCATCGTGGACAGCAGGACAGTGGACATCACGTGTGATACACAGGAACCAGTCCGTATTGTAGTACTGAACGGGACTGGGGTGAATTTCCTGTGCTCTCTCCACATTAGTGGTGGTAAGTCACGGTTTGTTCTGTTATCACACATTCACTACTACATGTAGCTGGTGGTTAGAAACATAAGTGTACATAAACCCTACCGAAGCTGTAAGACAACGCCAAAATTCCTTAACACAGTTTACTCTATCACTTACTCCATTTAGCTTGGTAAGTAGAGATAATTTGAAACATTGACAAACGGCTCAGGCTATTTAAACGCATTGCATGTTGTGGTACAGTTTATTCAGACAACCTGACACAGTGTGCAAAAGCAGTTCTTGGTTTATTACAAAAGAACATAACCTTCAACAAAATTTTGGAATGTAAAACACATGTCAGTATGTTGAAAGAGAGATCGCTTTTTTTTTTCATTAAAGCACATGCAGAGCTGTCATAACATAATTTTTCTTGTAAAACACATCTCAGTATGTTGAAAGAGAGATCGCTTTTTTTTTTCATCAAAGCACATGCAGAGCTGTCATAACATAATTTTTCTTGTAAAACACATGTCAGTGTGTTGAAAGAGAGATCGCTTCATTAAAACTCATGTAGAGCTATGATAATACATTTCAAAACAGAACTAGTGCTTGACAGAACAACTCACTTTGTTAAAACAGTTTCATTTATGAAAACACAAACTTTAACACGCTGTAAAACGGTTTAAAATACAGCCGAACTTGTAATCTACATTATTTTTAATGCAGCTCTTTTATAGACGCGTTTGAAGGTTATAAACAACCACATTTTGCCTCGGAACGTTTGAGAGTCTGCTTAGTTCTTGCAACACACGATTTTCCTACAGAGGACAAACAACACACGATTTTCCTACAGAGGACAAACAACACACGATTTTCCTACAGAGGACAAACAACACACGATTTTCCTACAGAGGACAAACAACGGAATGAGCTGAACAGAGAATTTAAACTTTAAATCAATGTCGGGTTGTAATGTATTTGTGTGCAACATGTTGAGTTTATCAAACGCTCAATGCGTTATACACTAAGTCACAACACAGTTTTATCAAAAAAATAATCCTGATTTTGTGTCCGCAGAGAGCATCGAGATGTACTAACATATGAAACTCTTCAAGTTCAACTCTATAGAGTGCCCGTGAAGCAAAAAAAAAGAATTAGGTTGCGCATCTACTGAATGTTATCATAAGTAACATTTGTCGAAATCAGACGCACAGATGTTACTATCTATTATATAAGTGAAGTAAAATATCTGTTTTCTTTGGAACTCAGGAGTAGCGACACTGTCTACAGGAGAGCATAAATGAAGTAGACACTTGATTCAGCGACACTGTCTACAGGAGAGCATACATGAAGTAGACACTTGATTCAGCGACACTGTCTACAGGAGAGCATACATGAAGTAGACACTTGATTCAGCGACACTGTCTACAGGAGAGCATACATGAAGTAGACACTTGATTCAGCGACACTGTCTACAGGAGAGCATAAATGAAGTAGACACTTGATTCAGCGACACTGTCTACAGGAGAGCATAAATGAAGTAGACACTTGATTCAGCGACACTGTCTACAGGAGAGCATACATGAAGTAGACACTTGATTCAGCGACACTGTCTACAGGAGAGCATACATGAAGCAGACACTTGATTCAGCGACACTGTCTACAGGAGAGCATAAATGAAGTAGACACTTGATTCAGCGACACTGTCTACAGGAGAGCATAAATGAAGTAGACAATTGATTCAGCGACACTGTCTACAGGAGAGCATAAATGAAGTAGACAATTGATTCAGCGACACTGTCTACAGGAGAGCATAAATGAAGTAGACACTTGATTCAGCGACACTGTCTACAGGAGAGCATAAATGAAGTAGACAATTGATTCAGCGACACTGTCTATAAATGAAGTAGACACTTGATTCAGCGACACTGTCTATAAATGAAGTAGACAATTGATTCAGCGACACTGTCTATAAATGAAGTAGACACTTGATTCGATCCGTTCTCGGCATATAAAACTGGATTCTGGAATTAGATGGAACGAAGATAGAAGGAGAAAGTTTTAGGTGCTCGTTTTTAAAAAGTCATTTCTCTTTCATTTTGTTTTGTAATATTATGTTGTTTTAGATTCTTTTATATTACACATTCCTCTCTCTCTCTTCTCTCTCTCTCTCTCTCTATCTCTCTCTCTCTCTCTCTCTCTCTCTCTCTCTCTCTCTCTCTTACTCTCTTGAAAGCTGCCTCCTTTATCTTCTACAAACTTCTTACCTGCTGTCTCTCTCAAATTTTTCTTCTTATTCCAAGTACGCGGTACATAAATGGAGCACTGGAAGAAGGATATGGGAAATAGAGATTGCGTGAATATTGCAATAAGCACTATGGAATCAAGTTGCCAAAAACAAAACAAAAAAACAATAATAATTTTAACTGTATAGCTTAATATGTTAGCGTTTTGAAAAACTAATCTAGATGTAGAGCACCGTAACAAGTTGTATATTACCACCAGCCCTGTTGTAGAGTGCTGATTTAGTGTGTGCAGAATGGTGTGTGAAACTGTGTTAGGATGTAGAGAACTTTAGAGGATGTAGAGATTGCGGCATATCGAATTAAAAAGCCTTCATTTGCATAGTTTTTAATGGAAGCCGGTGGCAAGGATGAAAAGCTCGCATCTTGCAATCATGATGGGAATCTTCGGTGAGTCCAGGAATAAATCCGGCCTTGTGAGTGTATCTGAACCAGGTTTGTTTGATCCTATTTAATTTGAGACTTTTTTCCTCATGCTATCACCCCACATACTCTGAGCTTTTAAAGCTCACATTCAATCAGTTAAGTAACTCTGTTAGAGCCTCTCTCAGAACTATTCTGTGGTCTATGATGCGCACATCTCAGTAGACACTAACCATCTTTTCTCGCCTCCTGCCAGGTCGCAATGTGGCTGTGAAGCAGAATACGGTACAGTCGAGTGTTGTTGGAAGCTTCACCTCCGTGCACGGCGTGGATGGCGACGTGGGCACAGACTATCAGCCCAGCCCCACCTACAGAACATCGTCCCAGACGTGTACCCACACCAGCAACACCTCACACGAGTGGTGGGAGGTGACCTTAGGGCAACCAAAAAATATCGATACAATCCGTGTCTACAACAGACCAGGTGGGCAAAAAAAAGCAGCTTAGAGAAAAATGAAAGAAAACAACAACGTTTTATCATCAGTGAGGAAATGGCGAAAAATGGTAATGAAATCTAACATTTATAATAATGATGTCAAATAAATGTCACAGAAAAGCAAAAATCATCGGAAAACAAAATTCTGTGTTGTTGCCTTCTCTTTCTTTGTCATTGAATCTCTCTTCATTGCCCCCTTTCCCATGACCTTCTCCCTCAGACTCCTGTGTCCTTGATTCTTTCCTCACTCCCCTGGCCCTACTGACCTTCATTCTCAGACTCCTGTGTCCTTGATTCTCTACTCACTCCCCTGGCCCTACTGACCTTCATTCTCAGACTTCTATGTCCTTGATTCTTTCCTCACTACCCTGGCCCTCCTGACCTTCTCCCTCAGACTCCTGTGTCCTTGATTCTTTCCTCACTCCCCTGGCCCTACTGACCTTCATCCTCAGACTCCTGTGTCCTTGATTCTTTCCTCACTCCCCTGGCCCTCCTGACCTTCATCCTCAGACTCCTATGTCCTTGATTCTTTCCTCACTACCCTGGCCCTCCTGACCTTCATCCTCAGACTCCTGTGTCCTTGATTCTTTCCTCACTCCCCTGGCCCTACTGACCTTCATCCTCAGACTCCTGTGTCCTTGATTCTTTCCTCACTCCCCTGGCCCTCCTGACCTTCATCCTCAGACTCCTATGTCCTTGATTCTTTCCTCACTCCCCTGGCCCTACTGACCTTCATCCTCAGACTCCTGTGTCCTTGATTCTTTCCTCACTCCCCTGGCCCTCCTGACCTTCATCCTCAGACTCCTGTGTCCTTGATTCTCTCCTCACTCCCCTGGCCCTCCTGACCTTCATCCTCAGACTTCTATGTCCTTGATTCTCTCCTCACTCCCCTGGCCCTCCTGACCTTCATCCTCAGACTCCTGTGTCCTTGATTCTCTCCTCACTCCCCTGGCCCTCCTGACCTTCATTCTCAGACTCCTGTGTCCTTGATTCTCTCCTCACTCCCCTGGCCCTCCTGACCTTCATCCTCAGACTCCTATGTCCTTGATTCTCTCCTCACTCCCCTGGCCCTCCTGACCTTCATCCTCAGACTCCTGTGTCCTTGATTCTCTCGTCACTCCCCTAGCCCTCCTGACCTTCATTCTCAGACTTCCATGTCCTTGATTCTCTCCTCACTCCCCTAGCCCTCCTGACCTTCATTCTCAGACTCCTGTGTCCTTGATTCTCTCCTCACTCCCCTGGCCCTCCTGACCTTCATCCTCAGACTCCTGTGTCCTTGATTCTCTCCTCACTCCCCTGGCCCTCCTGACCTTCATCCTCAGACTCCTGTGTCCTTGATTCTCTCCTCACTCCCCTAGCCCTCCTGACCTTCATTCTCAGACTCCTGTGTCCTTGATTCTCTCGTCACTCCCCTGGCCCTCCTGACCTTCATCCTCAGACTCCTGTGTCCTTGATTCTCTCCTCACTCCCCTGGCCCTCCTGACCTTCATTCTCAGACTCCTGTGTCCTTGATTCTCTCCTCACTCCCCTGGCCCTCCTGACCTTCATCCTCAGACTCCTGTGTCCTTGATTCTCTCCTCACTCCCCTGGCCCTCCTGACCTTCATCCTCAGACTCCTGTGTCCTTGATTCTCTCGTCACTCCCTGGCCCTCCTGACCTTCATCCTCAGACTCCTGTGTCCTTGATTCTCTCCTCACTCCCCTGGCCCTCCTGACCTTCATCCTCAGACTCCTGTGTCCTTGATTCTCTCCTCACTCCCCTGGCCCTCCTGACCTTCATCCTCAGACTCCTGTGTCCTTGATTCTCTCCTCACTCTCCTGGCCCTCCTGACCTTCTCCCTCAGACTTCCATGTGCTTGATCCTCTCCTCACTCCCCTGGCCCTCCTGACCTTCATCCTCAGACTCCTGTGTCCTTGATTCTCTCCTCACTCTCCTGGCCCTCCTGACCTTCATCCTCAGACTCCTGTGTCCTTGATTCTCTCCTCACTCCCCTGGCCCTCCTGACCTTCATCCTCAGACTCCTGTGTCCTTGATTCTCTCCTCACTCCCCTGGCCCTCCTGACCTTCATCCTCAGACTCCTGTGTCCTTGATTCTCTCCTCACTCCCCTGGCCCTCCTGACCTTCATCCTCAGACTCCTGTGTCCTTGATTCTCTCCTCACTCCCCTGGCCCTCCTGACCTTCATCCTCAGACTCCTGTGTCCTTGATTCTCTCCTCACTCCCCTGGCCCTCCTGACCTTCATTCTCAGACTCCTGTGTCCTTGATTCTCTCCTCACTCCCCTGGCCCTCCTGACCTTCATCCTCAGACTCCTGTGTCCTTGATTCTCTCCTCACTCCCCTGGCCCTCCTGACCTTCATCCTCAGACTCCTGTGTCCTTGATTCTCTCCTCACTCCCCTGGCCCTCCTGACCTTCATCCTCAGACTCCTGTGTCCTTGATTCTCTCCTCACTCCCCTGGCCCTACTGACCTTCATTCTCAGACTCCTGTGTCCTTGATTCTCTCCTCACTCCCCTGGCCCTACTGACCTTCATTCTCAGACTCCTGTGTCCATGATCCTCTCCTCACTCCCCTGGCCCTACTGACCTTCATTCTCAGACTCCTGTGTCCTTGATTCTTTCCTCACTCCCCTGGCCCTCCTGACCTTCATCCTCAGACTCCTGTGTCCTTGATTCTCTCCTCACTCCCCTGGCCCTACTGACCTTCATTCTCAGACTCCTGTGTCCTTGATTCTCTCCTCACTCTCCTGGCCCTCCTGACCTTCATCCTCAGACTCCTGTGTCCTTGATTCTCTCCTCACTCTCCTGGCACTCCTTACTGTCATCCTCAGACTCCTGTGTCCTTGATTCTCTCCTCACTCTCCTGGCACTCCTTACTGTCATCCTCAGACTGCTGTGGCGAGCGTCTCCGCGGCTTCTCTCTCCTGGCTCGAGACAGCAGCAACTCGACGGTGTTTTCTTACACAGACACAAGCGCCGTCTCCCAGCCAGTGTACACAATTGTACCCTCTTCGAGGATCGTGCGGCCAGTCAGAACTATCCAGATCAACAAGAGAATCTCGTCTTTTGCTCTAACTCTCTGTGAAGTGATGGCTCTGGGCGGTGAGTCGGCTGCTGTAGATAATTATCACTATTCTCGATGACTTTCAGTAAAATAAATCACAATCTCCTGGTGGGACATTGCTGAGTGGAGGGTAGACTTGGATCAGTAAACATAAAGTTTATACCACGCAAAGAGAAAGTTGCTGATTGTGAGAGTTTTGGTAAAGTAATTCCAACTTATATTCTAAGTGTTAATGGTCTTAATGACGGAATCATGGTCTGAACAAAATCTAACCTGTATCTACTGGCCATGTTAACCTGAATCGTTCATCTATCATAGCGATGAATGCAATGCCTCGGCGATAATATGTGGGCGATATCGAATCAATGTAACTATCGATACCATACATTTATGGAAGAAAAAAAAGTTTTCGATCATCGAAGACACCGGACATATATACTCAGACATCGAGGTTGATGTGTGAATGTCATACTGGTCTCTCATCAGAGCTTGGAGATGGATCAGAACAATGTGTGAATCTGTTGCTCACTCCTTTGTTATAACGTATTAAAGATCTCACACCAGTGGATCCGTAAAAATATTGGCTGTAGATGGGAGAAATAAAAAAAATCCACAATTTAAGCTTTTAGAATTATATAAACAAGTGAAGCAAATTGTGCAACTCAAACAGGTTGGTTTGTCAAGAACCGGAAGATTAAAAGTGCTTCACTGTGCAAAATGAAACGCATATCAGTTTTTTTTACTTTTCTGTGTGTCGTTTGAAGTGTGAAGCAAGTGATTATTGTTCATTCATAGGGCATCATACATCTCATTGAACGATAAAGACCACCAAAAAATGCAAATGGAAGAAAATGATACAAATTATTTAAAAAAAAAAAACCACAGAGTATTTAAGAGTAAAAATTCTAGATACTCTATGATTCTTACATTCATGGTTCATTAGAACTATGACTTTAAGCTTTGCGTCAAATTGGGGAATTGACAAGAAAAACTGAGTGTTTTCTTGCCTATCAATTTTAAAGCAAAATGTATTTTTTTTCCTAATTTCGAATGTTTGATATTGCCAAATGTTCACAAATTGCATATTTGTTCCAAAATATTATTTATCTAGACACAGATCGGCTAGATCACTGGACTAAAAGTGTTGTCTCCTAGATGGTGTTACTACTTAACCAGATATCCGAACTGCATGGACTAAATTAAATAATATATCACTTGGAATCTTCTTTCCCTTTCCACTTTTTTCCCGGGTCCAAGAATCAGCCTGCCCTCCCGGGTTGTTCGGGCTGGAGTGTGATCGCCAGTGCAACTGTGCCAGCCAGGAAGTGGCGTGTTTAGTGAGTACAGGAGGCTGTCCGTCTGGCTGTGCTGCTGGTTACACGGGCGAGGATTGCTGGACAGGTGATGCTAGGCCGGAGGTGGGGGGAGGGGGGTATGTGCTGCTGGTTACAAGGGCGAGGATTGTTGGACAGGTGACGCTAGGAGGTGGGGGGAGGGGGATATGTGCTGCTGGTTACAAGGGCGAGGATTGTTGGACAGGTGACGCTAGGAGGTGGGGGGAGGGGGGTATGTGCTGCTGGTTACAAGGGCGAGGATTGCTGGACAGGTGACGCTAGGAGGTGGGGGGGGGGGGTATGTGCTGCTGGTTACAAGGGCGAGGATTGTTGGACAGGTGACGCTAGGCCGGAGATTGGGGAAGGGGGATATGTCCTGATGCATACAAGGGCGAGGATTGTAGGACAGGTGAAGATAGGAGGTGGGGGGGGGTATGTGCTGCTGGTTACAAGGGCGAGGATTGTTGGACAGGTGACGCTAGGAGGTGGGGGAAGGGGGGTATGTGCTGCTGGTTACAAGGGCGAGGATTGTTGGACAGGTGACGCTAGGAGGTGGGGGGAGGGGGATATGTGCTGCTGGTTACAAGGGCGAGGATTGTTGGACAGGTGACGCTAGGCCGGAGGTGGGGGGAAGGGGGGTATGTGCTGCTGGTTACAAGGGCGAGGATTGTTGGACAGGTGACGCTAGGCCGGAGGTGGGGGGGGAGGGGGGTATGTGCTGCTGGTTACAGGGGCGAGGATTGTTGGACAGGTGACGCTAGGAGGTGGGGGGAGGGGGGTATGTGCTGCTGGTTACACGGGCGAGGATTGTTGGACAGGTGACGCTAGGCCGGAGGTGGGGAGAAGGGGGGTATGTGCTGCTGGTTACACGGGCGAGGATTGTTGGACAGGTGATGCTAGGCCGGCGGTGGGGGGGGGGCGCGTAGGTGCTGCTGGTTACAAGGGCGAGGATTGTTGGACAGGTGACGCTAGACCGGAGGTGGGGGGAGGGGGGTATGTGCTGCTGGTTACAAGGGCGAGGATTGTTGGACAGGTGACGCTAGGAGGTGGGGGGAGGGGGGTATGTGCTGCTGGTTACAAGGGCGAGGATTGTTGGACAGGTGACGCTAGGCCGGAGGTGGGGGGGAGGGGGGTATGTGCTGCTGGTTACAAGGGCGAGGATTGTTGGACAGGTGACTCTAGGAGGTGGGGGGAGGGGAGTATGTGCTGCTGGTTACAAGGGCGAGGATTGTTGGACAGGTGACGCTAGGAGGTGGGGGGAGGGGGGTATGTGTTGCTGGTTACAAGGGCGAGGATTGTTGGACAGGTGACGCTAGGCCGGAGGTGGGGGGGGGGTGTAATGGGAATATGTGCTGCTGGTTAAGCGGTCCAAGATTGTTGGACAGGAGGCAGAGCGTTCTTGATACTTTTTAAAAAATATAATATTATGTTAATTCTTGTGGTTCACTCCTTAGAACCTAGCGATAACTTGTGGGCCAGCAAGACACATGTTCTGGAACAGACAGATGAGGCATCACAACCAGGAAGGATAGATGGACTGTCGGCTGGAAGCCAGATAAATAGATAGATACATAGATAGATAGATAGATAGATAGATAGACTGAGAGAGAGAGAGAGAGAGAGAGAGAGAGAGAGAGAGAGAGAGAGGCAACAGGAGAGAGGGGGAGAGAGAAGGGCAAACAAACAGAGAGAGAGAGAGAGAGAGAGAGAGAGAGAGAGAGGAGAGAGGTGGGAAGGAGGGCAAACAAACAGACAGACAGACAGAGACAAGAGAGAGAGGGGGGAGGAGGGCAAATAGACAGAGAGACAGACAGAGACAAGAGAGACAGGGAGGGGGGGAGGAGGGCAAACAGACAGACAGACAGACAGAGACAAGAGAGAGAGGGGGGAGGAGGGCAAATAGACAGAGAGACAGACAGAGACAAGAGAGACAGGGAGGGAGGGGGAGGGCAAACAGACAGACAGAAAGAGAGTGTCTGCGATATCGACAGCGAAAATAGAAGTTCTGACCTGAAGAGGATGGCATCAGGGGAGGAGATCAGAAAACTTCCATCCCGTTAGATGGACAAAGTTGAAAGATTCATCAAGCTGAGGAGACCGCTAAGACTGTAATAAACCCAGCTGTGTTGCTTTAGATCTTGAACCAAGTGTTATCTTGATAATGGTTAGTTCCCACACTTTAACTCCTGCTCGATCAGAGATGGAACTGATTTATGAAACCACTGCAGTCAGCACATCATCGTCAGTGAACGGAATATTTGAAATACACAACCTGATTTTTTTTTTCAATCTTTAATGCCGCATAAGTTTGTTCCGCCGGGATGTTTGGAGTGGATTGTCAAGAGAATTGTGACCTTCACTGCTCTGGGGTCAACAATGACTGCCATCATGTGACTGGGTCATGCCTGGTGTCATGTGACCCAGGATACAAGCCGTTCCCACAGTGTTCACAAGGTAATAATCCTTGAACATTTGCAGGGTTTTTGTTTAAATTTCTTCTCTTACGTGGCGCTTGTGACTCTAGATATCATTCCGATCTTTAGCGTGGCGATTCCCTTTCTTCCGGTTAGAGCCTTATCTGGTTTGTGATGGATAGATCTAGAACACCTTAGAGCCTTATCTGGTTTGTGATGGATAGATCTAGAACACCTTAGAGCCTTATCTGGTTTGTGATGGATAGATCTAGAACACCTTAGAGCCTTATCTGGTTTGTGATGGATAGATCTAGAACACCTTAGAGCCTTATCTGGTTTGTGATGGATAGATCTAGAACACCTTAGAGCCTTATCTGGTTTGTGATGGATAGATCTAGAACACCTTAGAGCCTTATCTGGTTTGTGATGGATAGATCTAGAACACCTTAGAGCCTTATCTGGTTTGTGATGGATAGATCTAGAACACCTTAGAGCCTTATCTGGTTTGTGATGGATAGATCTAGAACACCTTAGAGCCTTATCTGGTTTGTGATGGATAGATCTAGAACACCTTAGAGCCTTATCTGGTTTGTGATGGATAGATCTAGAACACCTTAGAGCCTTATCTGGTTTGTGATGGATAGATCTAGAACACCTTAGAGCCTTATCTGGTTTGTGATGGATAGATCTAGAACACCTTAGAGCCTTATCTGGTTTGTGATGGATAGATCTAGAACACCTTAGAGTGGACCAGAAATATCAAAGACGATATTTTTAAAACTGAACTAAGAAGCTCATGCTTGATTGTTTTTCTCTTTCCGATAATTCGTGCAAGAACAAAGAAAGCAGAGGATTACAATTTGCTTCCTGTGTCATCCGATCAGAATGTGAATCAGGGACATATGGCGAGGACTGTGGATACACTTGTAGCACCAGGTGTCTCCATAATGAATGTGATCACGTGACAGGCGTCTGCAAGCAGTGTGGGCCAGGCAACACCGGTATCCTCTGTGATGAAGGTAAAACTAGCGCTCATCTTTACTTTTTTGTGTTTATTTTTTGTTTTCCCTGGACTTTCTTTCCACATCACTTCTGAGAATGTAGAGCAGTCTACAATAATTCACCCACACACACTGATTCTAACTGCCTTGTCAGATCTAGCAAACATGTTTTTTATTTAGATATTAGTTTTTTTATGCTAGTTACTTATTATCTTTGCCGATATCTTCTAGTCAGCATCAGTTAGATAGATATCACGCCAATGGCCGCAATTGTTTAAAGGCCGCTTCTTACTTTTTGCAATAATGGGATGACATTTTACTCATTTAGAGAGAAGGTAAGGTATCCCCTTAGAAAATGTACAAATATGAATGTAAAACTTCAGCTTAATCCAAAATCGTTTAAAGAATAATATTTTACAAGGGCGGCATCTACACATTTTCCTGCCTTTCTAAATCATTGTAATAATTTTACAATAACTGGTAGAAGCGGTTAAAAAAACTGGACCAGAATGAATTGATTGCAAGTTTCTGAAAGACTAGGATAGCTGGTTCTGTCAGTGCAAAAATAACCTAGCTGCAAGCGACGCGTTTGCCATAGATTAGCACTGCAACGTCGGCCACAGCACCTGAAGCCGTATCTTGGGTTTGCCTTGATAGTAAACCTTAGCACTTCTAAAACAAGATGTAAAGAAACAATTTTATTTTACAATTGCATGCGATCTTTGTCCCATTTACCTTGTCAAAACCAAACAAAGTCGGACAGTGCGAAGCAAACCAAATCACTTTGAATAGACTTTTTATAACTTCACAGCAAGATAGCAATCGGTCGATCTATTCCCTAATGGACCGAAAAGAGTGCCTCCCTTGCGCCAAGTTGAGCGAAGGACAATACTTTTTAACGTTTTCAAGTAAGATACCATCAAATTAAAAAAGAAAGAAAAGATACCAAAATATTATCATGAGCTGGAAAATAAGAAAAACCGTAAAAAAAAAAATCTTTGAAAGCTTTAAAAATACTTCAGTGCAACATTCAAAATAAAACACATAATAACTTGTTGTCCGTCAACCATATATGTTCCATACATACCATTGTTCTATTAATGTGTTTTTAACTGTATATCAATGCTATAGAGATGTAACAGTATGCGAATCACGGCAGTATTGGAGAGATTCACCTCTCCTCCGCATTCACCTCTCAAGACTGGATCTCCCGATCCCACGAGCTTAACAAGCTGAACACGTCTGTTTCCCAGAATGTCCTGTGGGTTTCCATGGACCAGGATGCTCGATCCCTTGCAACCAGTTCTGCGCTGGGACCCACAACGAGTGTGATCCGGTTGATGGCTCCTGTGAGACGGCCTGTGACGCGGGATACTATCCGTTTCCATTCTGTACAGATGGTAGGTTGGTAGGTTGGTAGGTTGGTATGTGTGGTAGGTGTGGTAGGTTGGTAGGTTGGTAGGTTGGTAGGTGTGGTAGGTTGGTAGGTTGGTAGGTGTGGTTAGAAACCACACAGGGTAGGGGATTCCACCCGTGTTTAGGTGGGAAACATGGCAAATGTAGCTTCTCGATTATATTATCTAATAGTAAAAGATTGTAAACCTGACACAGGGTGACATATGACTGGGTAGACCTCACACGGGGTGACATGGGACATGAGGGCAGACCTGGTACAGACACACTTTGTGACAAAAGGGCAGACTTTACACAGGGTGTCATGTTACATGAGTACAGACTTTACACAGGGTGACATGTGATGTGGGGATAGACTTTACACATGGTAACATGTGATGTGAGGACAGACTTTACACAGTGTGACATGTTAGATGAGGACAGACTTTACATGGTGTGACATGTTAGATGAGGATAGACTTTACACAGTGTGACATGTTAGATGAGGACAGACTTTACACAGTGTGACATGTTAGATGAGGACAGACTTTACACAGTGTGACATGTTAGATGAGGATAGACTTTACACAGTGTGACATGTTGGATGAGGATAGACTTTACACAGTGTGACATGTTAGAGGAGGATAGACTTTACACATGGTGACATGTTAGAGGAGGACAGACTTTACACAGTGTGACATGTTAGAGGAGGACAGACTTTACACAGTGTGACATGTTGGATGAGGATAGACTTTACACATGGTGATATGTGATGTGAGGGCAGACCTGGTACAGACACACTTTGTGACAAAAGGGCAGACTTTACACAGGGTGTCATGTTACATGAGTACAGACTTTACACAGGGTGACATGTGATGTGAGGATAGACTTTACACATGGTAACATGTGATATGAGGACAGGTTTTACACAGTATGACATGTTAGATGAGGATAGACTTTACACAGTGTGACATGTGATGTGAGGACAGACTTTACACAGGGTGACATGTTAGATGAGGATAGACTTTACACAGTGTGACATGTTAGATGAGGACAGACTTTACACAGGGTGACATGTTAGATGAGGACAGACTTTACACAGTGTGACGTGTAATATGAGGACAGACTTTACACAGTGTGACATGTTGGATGAGGATAGACTTTACACAGTGTGACATGTTAGAGGAGGACAGACTTTACACAGTGTGACATGTTGGATGAGGACAGACTTTACACAGTGTGACATGTTAGATGAGGACAGACTTTACACAGTGTGACGTGTTATATGAGGACAGCTTTTACACAGTGTGACATGTTAGATGAGGATAGACTTTACACAGTGTGACATGTGATGTGAGGACAGACTTTACACAGTGTGACATGTGATGTGAGGACAGACTTTACACAGTGTGACATGTGATGTGAGGACAGACTTTACACAGTGTGACATGTGATGTGAGGACAGACTTTACACAGGGTGACATGTTAGATGAGGATAGACTTAACACAGTGTGACATGTTAGATGAGGACAGACTTTACACAGTGTGACGTGTTATATGAGGACAGACTTTACACAGTGTGACATGTTAGATGAGGATAGACTTTACACAGTGTGACATGTGATGTGAGGACAGACTTTACACAGGGTGACATGTTAGATGAGGATAGACTTAACACAGTGTGACATGTTAGATGAGGACAGACTTTACACAGTGTGACGTGTTATATGAGGACAGACTTTACACAGTGTGACATGTTGGATGAGGATAGACTTTACACAGTGTGACATGTTGGATGAGGATAGACTTTGCACAGTGTGACGTGTTATATGAGGACAGACTTTACACAGTGTGACGTGTTATATGAGGACAGACTTTACACAGTGTGACATGTTGGATGAGGATAGACTTTACACAGTGTGACATATTAGAGGAGGACAGACTTTACACAGTGTGACATGTTGGATGAGGACAGACTTTACACAGTGTGACATGTTAGATGAGGATACACTTTACACAGTGTGACATGTTACATGAGGACAGGTTTTACACAGGGTGACATGTTACATGAGTACAGACTTTACACAGGGTGACATGTGATGTGAGGATAGACTTTACACATGGTAACATGTGATATGAGGACAGGTTTTACACAGTGTGACATGTTACATGAGGACAGATTTTACACAGTGTGACATGTGATATGAGGACAGATTTTACACAGTGTGACATGTTAGATGAGGATAGACTTTACACAGTGTGACATGTTAGATGAGGATAGACTTTACACATGGTGATATGTGATGTGAGGGCAGACTTTACACAGTGTGACATGTGATATGAGGACAGGTTTTACACAGGGTGACATGTTACATGAGGACAGACTTTACTTAAGGTGACATGTGATGTGAGGACAGACTTTACACAGGGTGCCATGTGATGTGAGGACAGGTTTTACACAGGGTGACATGTTACATGAGGACAGACTTTACTCAAGGTGACATGTGATGTGAGGACAGACTTTACACAGGGTGCCATGTGATGTGAGGACAGACTTTACACAGGGTGACATGTTAGATGAGGATAGACTTTACACAGTGTGACATGTTAGATGAGGACAGACTTTACACAGGGTGACATGTTAGATGAGGACAGACTTTACACAGGTTGACATGTGATGTGAGGACAGGTTTTACACAGGGTGACATGTTACATGAGGACAGACTTTACTCAAGGTGACATGTGATGTGAGGACAGACTTTACACAGGGTGCCATGTGATGTGAGGACAGACTTTACACAGGGTGACATGTTAGATGAGGATAGACTTTACACGGTGTGACATGTTAGATGAGGATGGTCTTTACACAGGGTGATATGACATGTGAGGACAGACTTTACACATTGTGACATGTGATATGAAGACAGACTTTACGCAGGGTGACATGTGATGTGAGGACAAACTTTACACAGGATGACATGTGATATGAGGATAGACTTTACTTTACTTCTCAATTCAGTCTGCTTATGTACCAGCAAAATGGTATTAAGGAAGTTTCCGGTTACATAAGTAGGCCTTTCCTAGTCCTAGATACCAAGAGCTTTTTACGATCACAAACTCAAAATGCCAGGGACGCGATGGGATGAAGGAAATTTTCCAGACAGGCGAGGAGACAGAAATGTTAAATGACCATAGCGTAACATAACACAGCAGGCTGGATTGGAATCCAATTTTCGTAAAGCTTTGGATGCCTCACAAATCATAGTTGTTTCCCCTCTCTCAATCTGACGTCAGAATGTCCAGTGACGACTTATGGCGTGGGGTGTATCGAGATGTGCAGCTCTAACTGTCTCAACAGAGACTGTCACCACGTCACTGGGAAATGTATCCAGTGTGCCGCTGGCCACACAGGGGAGGCCTGTGATGAGAGTAAGCATGTTGAAGCATCATGCAGATGAAACGGGGATAGATTTAGATCAGCCATAATAAAGATAAACTGAGAAAAAAAGTACTGTGTTGTAAACTTGCTTTATCACAACCATCAAAAGATTAATGATAATATGATGGTGTTGGTGATGATAATAATAATGATTATGATAAGTGATAGTAGCAGCAGCAGCAGCAGCAGTAGTAGTAGTAGTAGTAGTAGTAGTAGTAGTAGTAGTAGTAGTAGTAGTAGTAGCAGCAGCAGCAGGAGCAGCAGCAGCAGCAGTAGAAGTGGTGGAAGTGGTAGTAGTAGTAGTAGTAGTAGTAGTAGTAGTAGTAGTAGTAGTAGTAGTAGTAGTAGTAGTAGTAGTAGTAGTAGTAGTAGTAGTAGTAGTAGTAGTAGTAGTAGTAGTAGTAGTAGTAGTAGTAGTAGTAGTAGTAGTAGTAGTAGTAGTAAGACTCATTTGTTGTGTTGCCAGTCTGTCCTCCAGGCAGGCATGGCCCAGAGTGTCTGGAACACTGCAGTGTCCAGTGTGCAGGAGAAGACAAGCCCTGTAATCATATCACTGGGCTCTGTGAATTGGGTTGTCTCCCTGGGTACCAGCCCTCCAGTGGGTGTACAGAAAGTGAGCAGCAAATAACTTCAGTTGACTTCTGCTGTTTTAAGTTGAGTTGAGAACCAACTAACAGTGGCTCAGTGCTTAACATCTCAATCCTACTTCAGTTTTATAATTTTTCATTCCTTTCTTGTCAAAAACTATGTTAAGATTACACTTAAAAAAAGAGAGAGAGAGAAAAGCTTTTAAGTGAAATTCAGCAGTCTCCAATCGTTTTTAAATTTAAAAGGAATAAAAAAAACGTTTTGCCGTTACTTGGTGAGGCGTAAAGCTAGATTTGTAAGTTGGCTACATAGTTATTAGACTGCCCCAGTATTTAGAGTAAAGTTGCCAGATTCCGCTCGCACAGAACCGATGTTTTCTTCACTGCCCTCACCAGAGTGTCTCCGCGGTACCTTCGGCCTGAACTGTGAGAAATCCTGCAGCGCCACCTGTCGGAGCAACGAGTGTGATCACGCGACAGGCACTTGCCACCAGTGCGTCCCTGGTTATGTTGGCGGATTCTGTAATCAAGGTCAGCTCATCGATTTGTGATGTTTGGTCGTTACGACGAGCTTGTATTAGAAGATAAGATAAAAAAAATAATGGAAAATATTTAAAAACAAAAAGGAAACGAAGAGATATTTTGATCTTGCGTTAATGAAAACAAAAGTATCAAAACGTTCAAGAGACAAACGAGGTAAGGGATGAGGAGTAGTAGAAGAAGGAACAGTCGCAGAGAGACATAGAGAGATAGAAAGTAAGAAAGGGAGAGAGAGAGAGAGAGAGAGAGAGAGAGAGAGAGAGAGAGAGAGAGAGAGAGAGAGAGAGAGAGAGAGAGAGAGACAGGCAGACAGAGACAGAGAGAGACAGAGTCAGAGAGAGTGTAGAGAGAAAGGGCGGAAGGAGAAATAGAGATAAGGGAAAGAATCAAAGTGGATCAGAAAAGATCCTAGTCAGAATGACTGATTGATAGACAAAGACTCTGGAAGACGGTATATTTCTATCTGGCGTTTCCTCTGTTTCCAGAATGTCCGAGCCACACCTACGGTACCAACTGCGGGAACACCTGTAGCACTGACTGTTTGGACAGTATGTGTAATCACGTGACCGGGATATGCCATGAATGTGTCCAGGGACAGACGGGCGATTATTGTGCAACACGTAAGTATCGCAAGAGATGTTTGGGGTTGGAAATAATTTGTGTGTCGTATATTAACTCAGTCGGCAGAGCGCTGAACCAACAGGTCCCAGGTTCGATCCCTGGCTGTGACGTCTTGAGTTGGGCCCGGATTATCCGCCCTCGGCTAGACGGAAAGCTGTCGCATGTGGGCAAGACTCTTCAGGAACTTGGGGAAATCTAAGACTGATCAAAGAAAATGTATGATCGTTTTGGGGATGATGAAGCAATTCTGTTGTAACAAGTAAGTCTTCAACTAGATTAGAACCTGCTAGCTGGAGTGGTTATTGGGGCTATGTGTTTGGTTAGGTTTCGCTCTTTTTCACGGGATTTTGTTGAAATTATAGAAATATCTGAGACTCTTTATGAATTTTTCATCAACTTATTTATTAAACGGCCACGACTATAATTATAAGCTGTTCTGAACTGATTATAATAAATATTGTAATATTGATACTAGATAGAAGAGCAAACGGTATTAAATAACGTATTATTTGCTTCGTTAGCAAAACAGTAAGTTACACAATCGCCCCAGTATTTTCAAAATTTTCTAAAGTTGTTTGGGAATGAGACTATTCAGCTAAATTAATCTAATAATTAATTCTTCATAAGCTCATTATGATAATTCATTAATTGAGCAGCTATGAGTTCCAGCAAGGCAGCACATCCCCTGGTAATTTTGTTCATACCTCTTTACCTTTATTAGCTCCAGAAAAATCTTTAAGTAGATTGGGAAAACACAAAATTAACTGTTCCGCCCTCTACGACATCATATAAAACCTGCATACAGTTTTGAGAAACTCAGGTGCGAGTGCGGTGTAAAAACTGTTCTTTGTGAGAGTCCTATAAGTAGAACGATCTTCATATGACAGTCACCAGAAATCTTTCTGTTGCCTGAGCTTTCATCGTAATAAAAATAGTACTCAAGGGAAGTATGTTTGTCATTTCAATTTACTGGTTGGAGTAAAGCGAAACGTGTGAACTGTAGGATGGTAGTCTGGTAAGGGAAAAAGGGGGGGGGGGGGGGGGGTCGTAGTCTAGGTAGGGGATTTTTCATTGTGTGTCATAGTGTAGTCTAGTCAGGGGGGGGGGGGGATTTCGTTGTGTGTTGTAGTGTTAAGTCTAGTGAGGGAGTTTTTCATTGTGGGTCGTAGTGTAGTCTAGTCAGGGGGGGGTTCGTTGTGTGTTGTAGTGTTAAGTCTAGTGAGGGAGTTTTTCATTGTGGGTCGTAGTGTAGTCTAGTGAGGGGGTTTGTCATGTGTGTCGTAGTGTAGTCTAGTGAGGTGGGTTTTCACTTTGTGTCGTAGTATTAAGTCTAGTGAGGGAGTTTGTCATGTGTGTCGTAGTGTAGTCTAGTGAGGTGGGTTTTCACTTTGTGTCGTAGTATTAAGTCTAGTGAGGTGGGTTTTCATTGTGTGTTTTAGTGTTAAGTCTAGAGGGGAGGTTTTTCATTGTGTGTTTTAGTGTTGAGTCTAGAGGGGAGCTTTTTCATTTTATGTCGTATTGTTAAGTCTAGTGAGGAGGTTTTTCATTGTGTGTCGTAATGTTCAGTCTAGTGGGGAAGTTTTTCATTGTGTATTGTAGTGTTAAGTCTAGTGAGGAGGTTTTTCATGGTGTGTCGTAATGTTAAGTCTAGTGGGGAGGTTTTTCACTGTGTGTCGTAGTGTTAGGTCTAGTGAGGAGGTTTTTCATGTGTGTCGTAGTGTTAAGTTTAGTGAAGGTATTTTTCATTGTGTGTAGTCTAGTGTGAAGGTTTTTCATTGTATGTTGTAGTGTAAGTCTAGTGGGGAGTTTCTTCATTGTATGTTGTAATGTTAAGTCTAGTGAGGAGGTTTTTAGTGTTAAGTCTAGTGAGGAGGTTTTTTCATGTTAAGTTCTAGTGGGGAGGTCTTTCACTGTGTCTCGTAGTGTTAGGTCTAGTGAGGAGGTTTTTCACTGTGTGTCGTAGTGTTAAGTGTAGTGAGGGAATTTTTCATTGTCTGTTGTAGTGTAGACTAGTGGGGAGGTTTTTTGTTGTGTATCGTAATGTTAAGTCTAGTGGGGAGGTTTTTCACTGTGTGTCGTAGTGTTAAGTGTAGTGAGGGAATTTTTCACTGTGTGTCGTAGTGTTAAGTGTAGTGAGGGAATTTTTCACTGTGTGTCGTAGTGTTAAGTGTAGTGAGGGAATTTTTCATTGTGTGTCGTAGTGTTAAGTCTAGTGAGGAGGTTTTTCACTGTGTCGTAGTGTTAAGTCTAGTGAGGAGGTTTTTCACTGTGTGTCGTAGTGTTAAGTCTAGTGAGTGAATTTTTCACTGTGTCGTAGTGTTAAGTCTAGTGGGGAGGTTTTTCACTGTGTGTCGTAGTGTTAAGTCTAGTGAGGAGGTTTTTCACTGTGTGTCGTAGTGTTAAGTCTAGTGAGGAGGTCTTTCACTGTGTGTCGTAGTGTTAAGTCTAGTGAGGAGGTCTTTCACTGTGTGTCGTAGTGTTAAGTCTAGTGAGGAGGTCTTTCACTGTGTCGTAGTGTTAAGTCTAGTGAGGAGGTCTTTCACTGTGTGTCGTAGTGTTAAGTCTAGTGAGGAGGTCTTTCACTGTGTCGTAGTGTTAAGTCTAGTGAGGAGGTCTTTCACTGTGTGTCGTAGTGTTAAGTCTAGTGAGGAGGTCTTTCACTGTGTGTCGTAGTGTTAAGTCTAGTGAGGAGGTTTTTCACTGTGTCGTAGTGTTAAGTCTAGTGAGGAGGTCTTTCACTGTGTGTCGTAGTGTTAAGTCTAGTGAGGAGGTCTTTCACTGTGTCGTAGTCTAGTGAGGAGGTTTTTCACTGTGTGTCGTGGTGTTAAGTGTAGTGAGGAAATTTTTCAGTTTGTTGTAGTGTAGACTAGTGAGGAGGTCTTCGTTGTCTGTCGTAATGTTAAGTCTAGTGAGGGAATTTTTCACTGTGTCGTAGTGTTAAGTCTAGTGGGGAGGTTTTTCACTGTGTGTCGTAGTGTTAAATCTAGTGGGGAGATTTTCGTTGTGTGTCGTAGTGTTAAGTATGGTGAGGGTTTTCACTGTGTGTCGCAGTGTTCAGTCTAGTGAGGGAAATTTTCACTGTGTGTCGTAGTGTTAAGTCTAGTGGGAAGGTTTTTCACTGTGTGTCGTAGTGTAAAGTTTAGTGAGGGAATATTTCACTGTGTGTTGTAGTGAGGACCATAGTACAAGTGGGGAGGTTTTTGTTGTGTGTCGTAGTGCTAAGTCTAGTGAGCAGGTTTTTCATGTGTGTCGTAGTGTAGACTAGTGAGGAGGTTTTTCACTGGGTGTCGTAGTGTAGACTAGTGAGGAGGTTTCTCACTGTATGTCGTAGTGTAGACTAGTGAGCAGGTTTTTCATGTGTGTCGTAGTGTAGACTAGTGAGGAGGTTTTTCACTGTGTGTCGTAGTGTAGACTAGTGGGGAGGTTTTTCACTGTGTGTCGTAGTGTAGACTAGTGAGGAGGTTTTTCACTGGGTGTCGTAGTGTAGACTAGTGAGGAGGTTTTTCGCTGTGTGTCGTAGTGTAGACTAGTGAGGAGGTTTTTCACTGGGTGTCGTAGTGTAGACTAGTGAGGAGGTTTTTCACTGTGTGTCGTAGTGTAGACTAGTGGGGAGATTTCTCACTGTATGTCGTAGTGTAGACTAGTGAGGAGGTTTTTCACTGGGTGTCGTAGTGTAGACTAGTGAGGAGGTTTTTCACTGTGTGTCGTAGTGTAGACTAGTGAGGAGGTTTCTCACTGTATGTCGTAGTGTAGACTAGTGGGGAGATTTCTCACTGTATGTCGTAGTGTAGACTAGTGGGGAGATTTCTCACTGTATGTCGTAGTGTAGACTAGTGGGGAGATTTCTCACTGTATGTCGTAGTGTAGACTAGTGAGGAGATTTCTCACTGTATGTCGTAGTGTAGACTAGTGGGGAGATTTCTCACTGTATGTCGTAGTGTAGACTAGTGGGGAGATTTCTCACTGTATGTCGTAGTGTAGACTAGTGGGGAGGTTTCTCACTGTATGTCGTAATGTTAGGTCTTGGTGAGGTTTCTCACTGTGTGTTTTTCACCTTGTGTCGCAGTGTTAGGTCTATTAAGGAGGTTTTTCATTGTGTGTCGTTTCCCTCCCCACGCCTACCTGTCCTCCAGCGTACAGTGAGAGCAGTCGCCAGCCAGACGCGAACCTCGCGGCCATCGGTGTGGCTGTCGGAGCTGGGGCAGTCCTGCTGGTCCTTGTCATTGTCCTGGTCCTCCTCCTTCTGAGGTAAGGGGAACACATCCAAGAGGTTGGGACAAGAGCGTGCGTCGCTAGGAATGATGTTCAGATTTAGCAGTAGATAGATAAATAGATCGATAGATAGATAGATAGACAGATAGATAGATAAAAACTAGGAAAAATAGAGGTACATAGATAATATAGATGGTAGCTAGCTAGCTTTAAAGATAGAAAAATAGACAGATAAATTGATAGGTAGATTAATGGTTGGATCGATTGACAGATAAATAGATAGATAGATAGATAGACAGATGTAAGATAGTTAGCTAGTTAGAAAGATTGCTAGATAGATAGGTACGTAGGTAGATGATTGAGAAGACAGAAATATAAGAAGAACCTGAAAAAAAGATAAA
>JAWDGP010005596.1:235000-239326 GCA_033675545.1 Elysia crispata
GTAGAGGTAGAGTACACATTTGTCTAGGAGGTAGATATACAGTACCCATCTGTCTAGGAGGTAGAGATACAGTATACATCTGTCGAGTAGGTAGAAACGCAGTACACATCTGTCTAGGAGGTAGAGATACAGTGCACATCTGTCTAGGAGGCAGAGAGACAGTATACATCTGTCAAGCAGATAGAGATAGAGTACACATTTGTCTAGGAGGCAGAGAGACAGTATACATCTGTCAAGCAGATAGAGATAGAGTACACATCTGTCTAATAGGTAAAGATTCAGTAAACATCTGTCTATAAATCAGAGAATTTCTTTGTCTTCCCTAAAGTACAAAAACTCGAACCCGCTCTGTTTTTAACCCTTGTTCTAGTCGCGTGATTAAAATAGTTTGATTTATGACAGGTTGAAAGATTCACAAAGTTTGTATTGCATTGACTTCTTGTACATAATATTCAAGGAATGCTTTAATGCTAATAAGTTACGAGTATTTAGTATGAATAGAGTAGGAAACGCGTGAACTCTCTCACCTTCTCATCTTTCCTTCCGTTAGCGCTGGGGTAGGACGGACCGGCACGTTTATAGCTCTGTGTCACCTGCTACAGGAAGCGGAAGAGACTGGGAAGATGGACTTCCTGTCAACTCTCTGGCGTCTGCGGCAGGACCGGATGTCCATGATACAGACTGTGGTATGGGAGTTGTGCTCCGTCATGACCTCAACTTTCACATTTTGAGGCCCCTGAACTAAGCATGAGATTCTGAGCGTCGCTTCACTTTCACACTGTCTTTCTCAATTTATGAGATAATGTGGCTCGGTGATCAGCATGTCCACGAGTTCGAATCTAATCTTTTTTTTACTAATAACCACGCCAGAATCCAAAATGGATGTCTCCTATTTTGTTGCGTCTTTATCTAAATGGTATGTGGAAGTAAACGTTGGCTATTTCTAAATTTTGTGACCTTCTCGTCAAGAAAAGATCAATTTTATGAATTATTAATAAAAACCTAGTGCTCTCCCTTATGCTGATCTTCAGTCGCAAATCAAGACCAGAACGTCTCATCTACAGGACCAGTATGTATTCCTTCACCGCGCAGCTCTGGTGGGTCACGTGACAGCCAGCAAGAGCTTTCAGGTCAAGGTCATGTCGGAGAGACATGATGCTATGCAGGGCGAGACCGCTGATGTCAGTGCAGTTTACAAAGAGGAATTTCAGGTGCTTCGGGTGTTACCAAAGACATTACCAGCTTTCACGGGTCTTTTTTCTACGACTGATGAGAGCTTTTACTTAACGAAATACTGATTTCCATCGCTCCATCTTTTCTTTTTCTTCCTTTTACCTTTTTTCATCTCTCTTGTCTACATATTCTTCTCCTTCCTTTTTTAGATTTTTTCTCTTTTTCTTCTTCCGCTCTTTAATTTGTCTCTCTCTTGTCTCATTTTTTTAATTTAAATTATGTAACCTATGTATGATCCTTATTTTCCCGCCATTTTTTGTTACCTAACGCTAACCGAGTTACCTGTTCGTTTATTTTTTTTATATTTATATCTCTTTCTATCTACTTATTATTCCGTCTTTTTATACTTCCTCCAATAATTTTTATTCCTTTTTATCCTTCTATCTTTTCATGTTTATATTTATATGCACGTGCTTGAAACTCTGGAGTCATGGCAAACTAAATCTAGTTTATTGCTTCAGAATTTTGATCGTATTGTATATTAAGGACGCTGCACTTGTTGAAGCCAATGTGAGTTTGTATGTGTGTTCCAGGCTTTAGCCCTGGCCTGCAGTATAGACGTTACTGCCTCGACCAATGACGTGGGTGAAGGCCAAAGCGCTTACAACTCGGCAAGAGTGAATTGCGAGGAAACCAAGCTGTGTCCCCTCTTACCGAGTAAGGAAGTAGGGCGAGACCTCCCTGCTGAACTGTGCTGGGTGCAGGAGAGAGAAATCTCACTCTAGTTTAATCTACGCTGCTGATAAAAATTATGGTATTAATATTAAACAAGAGATTTCTCCCCTACACGATGTTCTCAGCGCCTAATTGGAGCCTCACTTCTAACGAACTGTGTCTAGTCGGCAGCATTCGCCATGTAGACTGGCCAGGGACAAACTGGTTCAGCAAATTCAATAAAGCAATTTACCATTTCACGTTATGAGATCCATCTTAGTATGTGATGCGAATAATATCATTAGATTGCTTTGCAAGAGAAATTTAAAGATAAAAAACAATAATTCCTTCCTCTTTTCTCATTCAATGCTTCCTGAGTTGAGTAATTTCCACTATTTTCATCAACATCGCCCCTTTCCGTCTTCTTCGTGAATTTTTTTTTCTCCTTGATGGTAATCATCATGAGATCCATGCGCTAACACGTCCTATCATGATCCTCTCTATCCTCCTCATTCTGCTCCTCCTCATTCTGCTCCTCCTCCTTAAGAAATACCTTCTCATGACTGAGAGCCTATTCACCATAATTTCTCGTCAGAGGAACATCACAGACCCAAACTGAAGAGTGATCACAAGAGTGACCACAGGGGTGACCACAAGAGGGCTAACTATCATCTGAACGCGGTGCTTGTCCCGGTATGTAGCGGAACAGGGAACACGAGTTTTCCTCTTGTACACAATGAGATTGGTCATATTGATTGTCACTGATCCACTCTGATCGTGCAAACCTTACTGAGGCCAGCCAATGGTTATATAATTATTGTGTAAAGCCAGCAGTTCTCCACATTTGGGCAGCAGGTTTTCTTCTTGTAATATATAAAATGGTCGCTAGACACAAGCAGTTAACAGTTTGCTGAAGAGAGTCGCTATTTTTGTAATATAAGAATATGAATTTATTTGCTGCACTTTTCAATAAAAATGTTAAAATTGTTATTGTAAAATTACCATGTTGTACTGGGAAATTCCCTGCAAAAAAATTGTTTCCAAAAACATCTATAGTAAAAAGATGCTCCCACATGTTTTGCAGAGTCTGGTGAAAACACGCCAGAACATCCTGACCCAGCTGCCCCTGCCCTCCACTGTGACCGACTTCTGGCGATTGGTCACTCAGTACCGTGTCGGCTTGATTGTCGCCTTCCACACAGACTGCAGCCGCAGTGACCAGGTTGCTGGTGTTAATCATCGTCATCTTTATATATCCTCTAATCTAGAGTGATCAGAGTATTGTTGAGACACTACACAACCATTAGGTTAAATAGTAAAACTTTCTAACGCACAGAACATATTACATAGAGGCTCAACACGCATCCCATCATAGGACAGTCTACGAAGTAGTAGTAGTAGTAGTAGTAGTAGTAGTAGTAGTAGTAGTAGTAGTAGTAGTAGTAGTAGTAGTAGTAGTAGTAGTAGTAGTAGTAGCAGTAGTAGTAGTAGTAGCAGTAGTAGTAGTAGCAGTAGCAGCAGCAGCAGCAGCAGCAGATGCAGCAGCAGCAGCAGCAGCAGCAGCAGCAGTAGCAGGAGCACCAGCAGTATTTTTCTGAAATAAATAATGCACTCTAAATATCGGTTCATTGAAAGTGAAATGTTTCTCGGAACTATTCCGCTTGTCAGAGTGTCGGGCGATTCCTACCAGAGAGCGCTGCTGCGCCGTTACAGGACGACCTGTTTGAGGTGAAGGCCGATGTGGAAGCTGATACCAGTCTGTGTCAGACTCTGTCAGTCTCCGTGCAGCGACACGCTAGGAAGTCTTCCCAAGCGAGCTCGGTGTGTAGGATACACAGATTAGTTAGTTATTTTCTTCGTTTATAAAGTAGCATCAATTGTGTTTCTCAGGGTTGGATGATGTGTGTTGAAGTTAAGCGTGTTTGGAGTGTAAGTTTATTCAGAGAATCCTCACAACTCTTCTGGTGTCTCTCGGTCTAGGTGATTGTTTGGAGCTTCAAACATGATCGGGCTTTCCCAGTCTATCCCAATTGTCAGTCTCATCTAAGATGAGATTCTATTGGAAAAAGCTGGGGAAACAAACCACATGAATTTTGTAAGAGATCAAAATGTCGGCAGTAAAAAGTTGTATTCCTTCGCGCCCAGATATGACTAAATTACATCTAGATATTGTCCCGCTCATTGAAAGTAAATAAGATTGTGTTTTCTTGAAAGCTCTTGAGGGCATTGTTTAGGTGATTGGTTTTTGTTTTTGTTTTTGCTTTTTTCTTTTGATCTGAACATATGTACATACGTCGTTAAAAAGTTTAGCATTCTAATCTAAAGGATCGACTTTCGATTTGTACCGTGGCGGAGAGTCATAGCAGATTTTGGTCGAGGGTTCAACGAATCAGTGACACTGCGGCAGCCAAAATTATCCCGACCAGTGATATCACCAAA
>JAWDGP010005598.1:0-15000 GCA_033675545.1 Elysia crispata
AAGCAGTGAAAAAATATTGCATTTCTCTAAAAGAGTTTTTCTTTCTGCTTTTGTGAAACCAAAATGGAATGCCATAGATTGGGAAACATATAAAGTGAAGTTTTGTATATCAAATTTCAATCCAAAGCAAACGATTAGATAGAACACTTAAAAAAATATTTATCAAAGGGGAAGAAAAATTCCGCATTTTTATAAATTTGTCTTGATAAAGATTATAAATAACGGAAATAAGCTTATTCATTACTTTTCATATCTGTTTTAAGATCCTATTAAACCCATATAAGAAATCTCTTAATTCTCACACAATGTGTCGAAAAGTGCATTGTCTTGCAGTAAATTTTAGCTGTACATTTACTTAAATTCACGGTATTTGGACAATGTTTTTAATACAACCGTAATGATATTTTCAGGCGTCTATTCCTCTATCTATTTTGAATATATAACTACATAACGACCGACATATCTTTCACATATAAGCAGAGGTTACTACAATTTCATTAGAAAAGTTTCAATCTTAAACCAAGATCAATTTATAGGATTATATATTAAAAAGTCGTTTTGCATAGGGTACCTTTAAGTATTACCTTAAGATTTGGATTAATCGTGAATTTTAGAGAGTTAGAAGTGGAAAGAACGATGAGCTCAAACAATTAAAAGATAAAAAGTCAGTATAGCGTCGAGTGAATTGTAAAAGAGGCATATGATTAAAAAATTTTTTCTAAAAAATCAATTCGTTACTTATTCAGTCACATAAATTTTATAAACTGAAAATCGCTAAAGATTCGAACCATTCAGATAGCTTTAGTGATAATTTTTGTTCCGATACTCTTTTGCTGATTCCGTTTTTCTTAGTCTCCTGTATGTATCTTTCTACTTGTCTGCTTGTCTATCTATTGCTGTGACTCACTTGTTTGTCTCTGACCGCATGTATATCCATTTGTCTCTGTCCGCCTTCGTATCTCTCTCTGTGTCTAGGTCTTCGTGTGTTTCCCTTTCTATCAAAAAATTCCGATTTATAATTATTCAAACGTAGTCTCCTTCCCCCTTTAGATCTATTTTGTTATATGAACGTTTAAGACTTTTCTTTGCGTTTTGATCGATGTGTTGTGGTAGACAGAGAAAATTTATAATCGACTTGTTTTCTTGTATATAAGCTTTGTCAGATAGGAATTACCAGTTCTCACTAGACATTTCCCACACTTAGCTCAACACTCACCAATGCACAAAAATACCGAAAAATTTCGTTAGTTAAACTACTTCAATGTTTTGATCATTATTATGCTTGTTACTTAAGTAATATTCTTAAAGAGCTTTAGAAAAATTATAACATAAGCTATTTCCAGATACTAAGTCGTTATAAAGAAATAGAGGATGATATTTGAAAAGGTGCGTTGCTTTAGGGTTATTGACATAATGTTTATCACTGCCTATTACCAGATACAAACTCAACGCTTGAGAAAGTGTTCAAAAGGGTATAAAGTACCTTTGCCAAGATAAATCAACATCGAACTAATTTTACTTTATTAATTTATATGTGTATAATGGCAACTATCTCCTCTTTATGTATAACCCGCTACATCTTTTATTGGTTTACAAGGAACATTTTTATAATCAAAACTTTCATAAAAAATGTCGAATTTTAAAAGTTAGAAGAAGGTTGGCTCGTAAAGCTTTCTGTAATCATGGTAATTTTCGTATTAATTATGTTCATAAACCATTTTGTATTATGTTGACCATATTTCTACTTGTTTCACTGATTGTTCAAAATGATATGAACAAGAAGAAATGAAAAATAAAGAATGTATAAACATTAATTTTGTCAAGCATACAACTCCTCTTGCGAATTACCTCAACCATTAAAGGAAATCGCTTGTCTCCGGCTGAAGCCTGTATGTTCCTGATTGAACACGTTATTTTTAAATATATCTCTAATATAACAATTCCCTTCGCGTTTTTCTTTTTTGTATTTTTGTCAATTTATTATTCTTATATCAACAGTAGCAACAGCAGCAGCAGAAATAGTAGTAGTAGTAGTAGTAGTAGTAGTAGTAGTAGTAGTAGTAGTAGTAGTAGTAGTAGTAGTAGTAGTAGTAGTAATAATAATAGTAGTAGTAATAGTAGTAGAAGCAGAAGAAGAAGTAGTAGCAGCAGCAGCAGCAACAGTAGTAGTAGTAGTAGTAGTAGTAGTAGTAGTAGTAGTAGTAGTAGTAGTAGTAGTAGTAGTAGTAGTAGTAGTAGTAGTAGTAGTAGTAGTAGTAGTAGTAGTAGTAGTAGCAGTAGTAGTAGTAAGAATTATAAGAACTAGAATTTTAGGTCGTGCTCAGCAGTGGTTAGGATAAGGCTTTCAAGTGAAAACTACCGAAAATGTTTGAATTGGGGGATAAGAACCATCGATTTATAGATGCTTCGGCACCTATCGCCTTGCCACTCAAAGAGAACATAGCTTATACCAATACGCCACTACGCGCCCTAAAAAGAGAGTTTCATGGCGCAGGTATTTACTAAGCCTCCCTGAGTGACTTGCAATCTTGATTGGGAAAGCCCAAATCGCACCAAAGACAACCATTGAATCCGGAAGCACACACTTGCCATTGGACGCACAAACATCTAGGACGAACGTGTGATCTAGAAATCGATGGTTCTAATCCCACCAATTCAAGCACTTTCGGTCATTTTCACTTAAAAGTCTGATCCTAACCACTGCTGAGCACTACCTAAAATTCTCGCTCTTACAATTCTTACTTATATTAACCCAGTGGATTGCCTCCTCTAGATTTAAATTTGAAACTACTATATATCTGAGGCATACATATTGTTATCGTTCGACCTACATGTTTGTGCGTCCAATGGCAAGTGTGGTGCGACGGGTGCCGAAGCATCTATAAATCGATGGTTCTAATCCCATCAATTCAAGCTTTTTCAATCATTTTCTCTTAAAAGCCTGATCCTAACAATTGCTGAGCATTACCTAAAATTCTAGCTTTTATAATTCTTACTTATATTAACCCAGTGGTTTGCCTCCTTCAGATCTATTGTAGTAGTAGTAGTAGTAGTAGTAGTAGTAGTAGTAGTAGTAGTAGTAGTAGTAGTAGTAGTAGTAGTAGTAGTAGTAGTAGTAGTAGTAGTAGTAGTAGTAGTAGTAGTAGTAGTAGTTGCAATAGTTGTTGTAGCAGTGATAGATAATTGTTGATCGAAATAAAACTAAGATTAAGTTTCAATATATTTTATTTAATTATCAAATTATCTATCCATATACCACTTAATTCCAAGCAGTTTTTTTCTTGAAACAGAATTTTTTTTAAACAAGTAGGGGTTTCTGACTCATTCAAAAAAAAAAAAAAGAAAACATACAAATAACAACAACCACAAGAACAAAAAGACACTATAGAAAAAAAATGTCTACCGAGCTTCTGAGCTTATGTTAAATTGTATAAGGAATTGATATACTTCGTTCACAATCAAGGGATATCAAATCTTCTCGAGATTTAAGAGAGGGAGAGAAGAGAGAGAGAGAGAGAGAGAGAGAGAGAGAGAGAGAGAGAGAGAGAGAGAGAGAGAGAGAGAGTGCCGCATTCATACAATCCCGAGTCATGCTGGAACTTAAATACAGGTCTTAGGAAGAGAGTTCAGCATCAGTAAACAACTTAGACTTGTCTTACAATAAAGCAAATAAGACAATTAGCGAGGCTCTCTCTAAGCTCCGTAGAGACAAGTCCGTTTTGATTGATTTGCAAATAAGCAAACTAAGCAATAATCGAGTCTCTCTCAAAGCGCTGGGAACCCTAATGTTTTTTTTTTCTAAGGCGTTAATTTCGCTGTTAAGCGAAAGAGAAGAAATGAACAGAGCCACATGTGCTAAGTTAGATAATGAAATTAGATTCTTTCCTTCACTCTTTCTCTCTATCTCTCTCCCTCTCTCCCTCTTTCTTTCTCTTTCAAGCTTATTCTCCGTTCACCTCTTTCTCACGATCTTTTTCTGCTGTGCGTTCACTTTGCTTTTCCCAGACTTGCACTTATCATTCTCTCACTTTCAGCATGTCGCTTTGTTATTTCTTTCTTGTTCTCTCCCTCTCTCTCTCTCTCTCTCTCTCTCTCTCTCTCTCTCTTTCTCTCTCTGTTGAGCGAGAGAAAAGAAATGAACAGTGCCACATGCGATAGTTGAGATAACGAAACTGGATTCTTTCCCTCACTCTTTCTTTCTCTTTCACAGGCATTCTCCGTTTACCTCTTTCTCACTATCTTTGCCTTTCTTGATTTACACTTATCATTCTCTCTTACTCAGCATGTCGCTTTATTATTTCGTTCATATTCTGCTACACATTCACTTCACCTCTCTCTCTCTATCTCTCTGTCCCTCTCTCTCTCTCTCTCTCTCTCTCTCTCTCTGTGTCCCCCTTTCTTTCTCTGTCTCATTTTTTCTTATCTCACTACCTCTCAAATCCGTTTATCATAATCTCAGCCTGGCTCACGTTCCCTACCTTTCCTCCACTCGTCAACACCAGTCAGCTGCATCGTGTTATAACAGATACCAGCATGTTGTATTTGAGAAAACCAACATATCCTCCGTCACTTTTACGTAAAAATTTTTTCATCTAGCAATGATTTAGTTCTCGACGATAAATTATCTTGAAATCTTAGCAGAGCCAAATACTTTTCTCCATGCCATGATTTAACTGGTTAAAGACAGGCACATCCTAGTTGTAAAGTTTCGTTTGACAGATATGAGAGCTTCTCCTGGGTAAACGTTTTATCAGGTATGACCTTGTATAATATTTATTAACTGCTTGCATAAGCATTTCAGGTCGCTGTGACTTTGCGACCCAAATGCTTTCAAACTACATGTGAGTTCTCTCACACACTAAAGAAGGATATTGTTTCTTTTTCATTTCCTTTTTTCTACGCTGGTTCATACTGTATACAAAGCTCTCGACATCCTCTCACATATCCCTCAGCAATACTTTTAATCTATATTTTTATTTTACTTTCTATTCATTTCTTCATATTTGCGCATGAAATGCGTTTTTAAATTACGAGAAGGAAATGTAATATATATATATATATATATATATATATATATATATACACACACACACATTACTTATTTTTCAACTTTTAAATTTACTTTTTTTCATTCGTAGTAAAATGCATGCTTATTTTTTTTTTCTTTCCTTTTTTCCTCCATTTACGATAGTTTTTTTTCTCTGTCTTGTTTCCGTTTTCTTCCATCGCTGCTCTTTCTTCGACATCCAATTTCAATTTCACAAAAAAAAAGACAAAATATATCAAAACCCTCCCCTCTTCATAAACTTGTTTTTTTCTCTTGCTTGTTCACTCCTAATGGCATTCATCAAGTCTTTATTCATCATGATATCCATCTATGGTATCAATATAAAGCTTGGTTTCTGATCCTGTACCCTCTCTAGACGATACGCCTTTGAAGGCCACAATTAGAGCGTAAATCAGCGACCTAATCTTCTCATGCATTCTACCCCCTCTCGGTCCAACTCAAACTCACTCCCCCAGGAGGCAATTTGTTGTAGCTTTTGCAACCACTTTGCTTATATGGTTACGGTCAAACTTAAAAAAAAAGCGATGTTTATAATAAATTCGAGCCCAAACCTCTTAAATACAAGCCCTACGTTCTACAGACTGAGCTATCTGGCACGTCTCCAAGCATGAACTAAATTAACTCACACTGAATCTTCCCACATGCTTTACTCACCACAGTTTTACAATAAAAAAAAGAGAAACAAATCAAAAGAAAACAACTGCGTGCTTTCCTGGCAACATGGAATTGGATCGTACAGCCGCACTAACGTCAAACTAATTATAATGTATACGTTAGCATCCGCACATAATGTAAACTCATCTTCTTTCTTCTTTAAGCTTACAAAAAAAGGTCCCTTGTCTGTTTCCATTATAACCAAGTAGGAGTACACCGTGACATAGCCTTTATAGCAATCCATCAAAAATCCTGCTAAACATGTTTTTTATCGTTTATAATAAAAACGGATTTTCTTGTCAGCTCACATTCATCTTTCATTCCTAATTTCTTTCTCACTCCCTCCTTCCTCTCTCTTATTTGTTTATCTCGCGTTAAATTTCTTTAGGTTTTGGGTTTCTGGTTCTCCTTAATGAGTTTCTAAATTTAAAACCTCCGTGGGAAAGTTATAATAATCTGGTGAGTCCTGTAGAGTATCTATATAAAAAAGTGAAATACACAAGGTGATCAGACGACGAGCGACTCTTGGTACGGAAAACTTACCTCACTAGAGACTGTAGAGAAATCTAATTGAATTCTTCATTTCAGCGTACAAAACTTAGGAGACTAAGAGGAAACTGTTAATATGCCTATCTTCGATGTCATAGTCACAGCATTGCTGCTATCTCTCATTGTCGGGACAAGTCAAAGTGCAGGTAACACAATTATCAATTTTCGTCTTTTTATTTTTTCAAATATTAATGTTTCTAAGATTAAAAAAAAATCTTTCTAATTTGTGGTTTTTTTTTTCTAACTTTCACAAGTAGTAGTAGTAGTAGAAGTAGTAGTAGTAGTAGTAGTAGTAGTAGTAGTAGTAGTAGTAGTAGTAGTAGTAGTAGTAGTAGTAGTAGTAGTAGTAGTAGTAGTAGTAGTAGTAGTAGTAGTAGTATTGTAGTAGTAGGAGTAGCAGTAGCAGTAGCAGTAACAGTAGCAGTAGCAGTAGCAGTAGCAGTAGCAGTAGTAGTAGTAGTAGTAGTAGTAGTAGTAGTAGTAGTAGTAGTAGTAGTAGTAGTAGTAGTAGTAGTAGTAGTAGTAGTAGTATTAGTAGGAGTAGGAGGAGGAGGAGGAGGAGGATGGGGAGGAGTAACTTTTTACGGGAGAAATTATTTTATTTTTCAGCCGGCTGCTCTCTTGTGTCAAGATTTCTTTTTATCGCCATAAAAGTATTACTGGGAAAACTCAAGCACATGAATTTTTATTAATGCATGATCTGATATTAAGAACAAAGGTTAACATAGCATTTTTTGTCATTTTCAACTTGTTTTCGGTGTGGCACACCAAGGTGATGGAGATTACTATGATTTAGGAATACTCGTATCTTCGTTTATATAGTGCCAGGCAATAGTAGAAGAGGAATAAGGTTTTGAAATTTAAATTTAGTGTCCTTAAATATGTACATTTCTTTAGTTTCTTTTTGCGTATATCCACACGTTATATAAACCAATGGTGCATATTTTACTGTTGCAGATGAAGCTAAGTTAAAAAAAAAAATAACAGATAATTTTTCTCTCTCCTTGTACAGGCGTTGATTTTACTCTGTCTCGCGGAAAATGGAAGTCATCGACTTCGAGTGTTCCTTGTGGTGTCTTGCGCTGTGAAGCCGGCAGTCTCAGCTTCAATGGCGACAAGTCTCGCACCATCAGGAATATGACTGTCTTTAAAACACAGTTATCAGGACCAGGAAGGATCAGCAACAGTAACAGCAATCCCAGAGATCTTACAGTCCTGGCGTCGGTGTCTCCTACACAGTCCAAGCTTGATCAGGTTTCTAATGGGAGGAGGATCTCTGGACTTCTCAAAGATGGACAGGCAACTCTTAGAGTAGAACTGAGGAAACACGCCGACTGCTCAGCTGAATATGTCTGTCATGTACAAGAGGTAGGCACTGATGGTAAAGAGCTGGTTACTTTATCACGTTTGTTACAGCCACAAGATCAAAACCTTGATAATGTTTATGAGACAAGTCTGCCATCGTCAATATTTGTGAGACTTCTTTCTTTGATACAAGGTCTAGATGTTAAACTCGCAGTGATGGAGAAAACCTCTGAAAGGCTTGAGGACAAACTGAACTCCCTCGAGAGATCTTGGGATGATAAATCTGGGACTCTCAAAACATAACTTCAGGATAAATTATACAATCTTGAAAAAACCTTACAAGATAAAGTTTCTACAAACTTTCAGAAAATGAATGATAAAATATGCCAGCTTGAGTCTAAACTCTCAGCTATAGATAGTGATGCCATTCAACAAAAAGTCCTTACAGCTATTCACAGTCGAGTAGATGTACATTTCTCGAAACTTCTAAACGCCTCGGAAAGAACGGAAGAAACACTAAACAGAACAGCCACACTTTTAAAATCATTCAACACAAACAACACCAATTTCCAAAACAGTATGATGGACAGATACCAGGTCCTCTTTGATAACGTCACCACAGATGTCGACGATTTGTTAACTCGCGGCAGAAATCTATCCAGCAAGATTGAAAACAATTTGATCATTTTGAAAGATGACGTGGACCTCAGAATGCAACGAGTTGAATCCAGCACTAATGAAAGCGTCGTGAAAAGCTTAGCTTACCTGGAGACTATGACATCTGAGCTAAACTCCACACTTGTTGACAATATTGAATCTCTTATGATAGGATTATCCATGCCTGAGAAATGTGAGAAAAACACGCCTATTATCAACCATCCAAACAAAACGCCTTACCCCGTGATTTATAAAAGTCAAATCCTGGGTGTGGATTCCCCAATCCTCTGTGATACTGTAACTGAAGGCGGTGGGTGGATAGTTATCCAGAGACGATCCACAGGGGACGTTGATTTTTATCGAGACTGGGATATATACAAACGCGGCTTCGGCAATCTGGACACAGATTTTTGGCTCGGGAACGAGAATATCCACATCATCACGAGCAGTGGAGAGTATGAGCTAAGGGTGGAGCTCAGATATCAGGGTCAGTCCAAGTTTGCCGTCTACGACCGGTTTTCTCTTGCTGGCGAGAGTGACAACTACCGCATCACTCTTGGGAAATACAGCGGGACAGCGGGAGATTCTTTAACGGGACACAATGGACAACAGTTTAGTACATATGACAGAGATAATGATAATAGATCTGGTGAGAATTGCGCGGAGACCTACACAGGGGCCTGGTGGTATAATAACTGTCACACTTCCAATCTGAATGGGAAGTGGCAAGCTGTTGATTACAAAGGACTCACTTGGTATAGTTTTACAACAGGTAACCCAGTCTCATTCTCGGAGATGAAAATCCGTAGAGTCAAGTAAGGAAAAAAATTGTAACAAGGGTGTTACTTGGCTATCGAGGTCGGTCTAAGTTAGCCCTCTTGACCAGTTTTCTCTTGGTGGCGAGAATGACAACTACCGCATCACTGTTGGGTCGTACATGGAACAGCTGTTGATTCCTTTCCCAAAATGAACATCAGCTTAGTATATATGACAGAGATCATGATTATAGCAGTAGAAGGAATTGAGGGAAGGAATACACAGGGGCCTTTCCAAGCAGTAAAGAGAGGAATAAATTGAATATTGTTAATGTGGATATTCTGTTTTTGAGGAAATCAACATCGCAGCTTAAAAAACAGTTCTCGGAGTAAAACGTTGCATAGAGAATTCAAATTTACAGATTTCAAATTTTGTATAATTTTAAATATTTTTATCAACGGGGCGGATAAAAAAAGAATCTAACAACAGCTTAAGTCCAATTTCAAATAGTTCCTTATTTATTTCATAACTGAGTTACATAGATTATAAACATGTGAAATCAGCTTATTCAGCATTTTACAAATTTATCTTAAGATCGTATTAAACGCTTGTAAGAAGGACTTGAATCCGCATTAAATGTGTCTAAAGGTGCATTACCTTGCAGGAATTCATAACCGTGGTGGTATTTTTAGACAGTTACGTTTTCTATCTTCATTGTAAATACAAAACGAATGAGTTAATTATGAGGAGAATTCGAAGTTTTTAAAATATTTATGAGAAAAGTTTGAAAATTGATTCTTGAGCGATTTATATTATGAAATATCAAATAGCAGTCTTGTAACAAGTATTACATTAAAAGTTAGATTAAACATGGCTTTTTAAAGAAGACTGTAAGATGGGATATGAAAAAAAGAATTGAAGCAATCAAAAATTTATAGCCTGAAATATGCTATCCGCTTGAATATGTCAAAAATTTTTAACAAAAGAATAGATCGATTCCTATTCAGTTATATAGATTAAGAAATCGCTAAATACTCGAATTATTTCAGACAGCTTTGTTGATACCGATTACTTCGATACTCTCCCTCTCATTTCTAATTTACCAGGCTTCTTTATGTATCTTTCTTTCTGCCGGTATGTCTGTCTATAGCTGCGATAGTTAATCAGACAATTATTCTAATTTTATGTGAGTATCGGTCTGCCTGTCTGACCGGTCATCTATCTGTTTTTCAGTCTGTCTCCCTCTCTTTTCTCTATGCGCGTTTTTTCTGTATTTCGTCTGTCTGTCTGTTTTATTATCTGGCTGTCTGTTTTTGTATCTCTCTGTCTGTCTGTCCGCCTCCTCTCTCTCTCTCTCTCTCTCTCTGTCTCTCTCTCTCTCTCTCTGTCTCTGTCTCTGTCTCTCTCTTCATAGTTCTTCGTGGTTTTTCCTTTCTTCCTGCATCTTGCTCGTTATACTTAATTCTACACAACCTATTAATAACTGCAAAACTTGTCTGTTATATTTGCTCTGAATATTTGTTTTGCTATTTGTTCGATGTGTTCTGGCGGACAGAGAACACTTTGATATCGACATGTTTTCTTGTATATCAGCATAATCAGAAAGAAAATACAAGTTTTCATTAGATGTTTATTAATTTTAGCCCCCCCCCCCCCCACCTGAAACATGTTTAATCAGCATCTATAAACGCACATATCTTATGTCAACATTTAGAAACTCATTGTTTAAAAAAAAATAACGACAATAAAACGAACAAAAAATGGTAGCTGCAGCTTATTCATCGTCTTGATGAATTTAATGAATGGGACATTCATTTCCACATAAAGCCGATAACTCATCCCCAGTAATATTCTTAGAGGGTTGTAGAAAAGTTTCTTAATGAGCCATTACCAGTTAATAGGTAATCCGTAACAGACGGTGAAGAAATTTTTAAAACAGTGCCTTGGTCTAGCATTACTGACATCATGATTTAACTGCTTATAGCTATAATTTTTCCAAGAAGTTTTACCATCGCTCCATTTAATTTTTATCGAACTTCCCTTCTTTCATAATTATTTTAGTATATCGTTTAGAGATAAACAAAGATCCTTTTGTATAATGGCAAACTCGACATGTTTTGCTGTATATAAGCATAGTAAGAAAGAAAATACCAGTTTTCATTAGACGTTTATTCCTTTTAGGCCGTCCTGGCACATGTATAAGCAGGATCTATAAGCGCGTATATCTTAGGTCAACATTTAGAAACACACTGATTAAAAAAAACAACAACAACAACAATACAACGAAAAAAAAATGGTAGCTGCAGCTTATTCATCGTCTTGATGAATTTAATGAATGGGACATTCATTTCCACATAAAGCCGATAACTCATCCCCAGTAATATTCTTAGAGAGTTGTAGAAAAGTTTCTTAATGAGCCATTACCAGCTAATAGGTAATCCGTAACAGACGGTGAAGAAATTATTAAAACAGTGCCTTGGTCTAGCATTTCTGACAACATGATTTAAATGCTTATAGCTATAATTTTTCCAAGGAGATTCACCATCGCCCCATTTTTTTTTATCAAACTTCCCTTCTTTTATAATTATTTTAGTATATCGTTTACAGATAAACAAAGATCCTTTTGTACAATCGCAAACCCACCTCTGATTGTGTAATTCGTTACATCGGTTGTTAGTGAACAAAGGTCCTTAGCTTTATGTAATTATTACTACATTTCCTATGGCTATCCATCTTTCCTTAGTTATGTTTCTCACAATGTCGTTCTAAGATTCACAAGTATTAATCAGAAGTATCTACCTTAACGTTACACAGTTTGATAGTTTACAGCCAACATATACATTATCACAACTGTCATAAAAACAATGTGAAATTTTAAATTCAAGTATAATCTATATATTTTATTGAGATATTTTTTTATATTATGTTGAAAACACTTTGACATTTTTTTAATGATTGTTCGATATAAACTGAACAAAAAGGAATGAAACAGGAGTAACAAAAGAATAGTATTAAGAAAATAAATATTTTAGGCCTAGTTCTAATGACTTAAAGCTCTGGTAAGTCTAGTTTCCCGAGGAAATATTAAATCTTTATCTGCTTGCACTAATATTTATGAAATATACTCGTTATATAATAATTCAGTGTCGTTGTTTTTTTCCAGTTATATTTCTTTAATTGTGCCATCTATACCTGGCTTCATACCACCATTAAGCTTTCTGTGTCTGATTTGTTTGTAAACAAAATTCATGCTTCATTTGAGAAACTGTAGACACCAGACTGAAGGCAATCTCTGAAAATCACAAAATTAAAAAACAAAGGAAAAAAATATTATTGATATTATTTGTCATCAATTTTTAGCATTTAAGAAAAAAGTAAAACTAATGTGTAGCTTATGCAAACCAAGACACAATCATACCTAGGCTTAATATTTCAAATGATGGAACAGACAATCAGTATTGATATTAAATTATGTGCTTGATAGCTAGAAGATCAATTTTCTGGAAGTTTACCGAGATGTGACTTTTCTTTTGGGTGGCTCGGGATGGAGATTTTAACAATGATGCGAATTTGAGGGGGGGGGGGGCTTGGGAGTAATTTAAGAAAGAAAAACAAAGAAGGAAAAAATCAGTTAATAAGTCATGACATTATACTCCTATACGGCTTTGACTATTGATATCAGTGAATAAAATATAAAACGTTGTCTCCTTTATTATCAAAATCGTCTATAGAAAAGATAACAGCATCTTAATTCATGTTATGATTTTGATAATATTGAATAGAGAACGGAAAAGGAAGACAAGGGGAGAGGGGTTCGCTTTAAGTGGGCAAAAAAGAAGATTAATATTTTTTTTTAGAAAAAGACCTGTCTCTGTGTTGTTAGGAAGGACTATATCAAGCATTAAAAAAAACAAAAAAAAAAACATTTCACTGTCTCACATGCATGATTGTTAAGTTTCCATTAAAACTAGCCACACAAGAAAGAAATAAAGCTTTCGTTTTTATCAACCCACTGTAATGATTACCATTCGGAATTATCATGTACGTAATGTTTTTACATTACAGAATTTTTCAAATTTATTGAATTACCAAAATAATTTTTATTCACTTGTTTTTAACGCAATCGTTTCCACGTCTTTCTAGCAATCTGGCTAATTGATTGCAACACAGGAACGCCGAATTTTTTTTACAGAGCAGTAATAAGTGAAACTCAACGTAGGATCAAAGGTATAATCACAGTTACAGCCCTTGTCTTGTTTACAATTACGGTGGTAACCAAGCATTAATTTTAAAAAAATTCTTTAAAATGAAAGTTTTGTACAGAGTAATTTTAATCTTATTTTCTTTAGCTTACTTCACGTAGATAACGAAAGGTAAGATAACAAAAACTAAAAACAAATCAAACAAAAAACCCAACAAAAACAAAAAAAGCAAACGAAAAAAAATTATGAAGGTCACGGTAGCCTACAAATGAGCCTGGTTGGTTTTGACTTGCCCAGGCGGTGGACGTCACATAAACTGGGGGTTCGATACCCTTGCATACCATTTACGGTTTTCTTTTTTAAGGTAAATCTACTTTTATGTTTTTTTGCTGTTATTATTTTTTATTATTTTACTTTATCTAATAGCCGTCTGGGTGTAAAAGAAATATTATCATGGTTTAATAAGAAACAAATGAGTTCTTATAAGTCAAACTTAGCATCAAAATGTAGAGAGGCCACGCTTCATCAATATTAAAGAAAGGCAATCATACAGAAATATTTTTCACTACGGTAAAGAACTCGACCTTACGCAGTTTACCGCTAGAAAATACTGTCAAACGCACGAAAGCAAATTAAATCGGAATCTTTTTTTCCAAAAAATTCTTATCTAGATCTACACATAGGTGCTTCGTTATCTTCAGTTCAAAACTGGTTGGATTATGTTTTATATAGGAGCAAGTACACCGGTTTCGTCTATTTTTATTTCTTTCTCTCGCTCTCTCCTTTTCTCTCCCCCTCTCTTGCTCTTGCTCTTCCTACCTTTCTTTTCCCTAACTTCTTTTCATTTCCATTTGTGGTCTTTTTCAGTCCCTCTTTGTTTATCCATTACCATAACGTTTACTACCCAACCCTCGTCCTATACGGGTTTTCATATAGAGAAATATAAAAATTATCAAAGGAAATGCGCATATTAAAAGTCACTTGTTCTTACATAAAAATCATCGAGGCTAAAAAAGTACCAAACTGTTCTATGTAAAGTTTAAGGATTTTTCGACGCTTGAAGAATGAATAACCTAAAATTTGTTAGTTTAGTTGACAAATCGTTGTAATGACAAACAGTAGATCCTAGGTTCGATCCTAAGTCGAATCATCTATTGAACGAGTTGGATTCTCTCTAATGAATCACTGTCTCCGAATAAGAATCTTTCTGAAACTTGAAAGAGTAATAATACTCCAAAAACACCAAGCGGGATCTAGTGAACGTGGCGTGTACATTGAAGCTTGATCATAAGGAAATGTATACGACAATAACTTATAGGAACTGACATCACGTGTGGCTTCAATGTGAAAAATTGAAACGAATTATAGGGTTATCATTGAGATCCACATAAGGCAGTATCTTTGCTTATACTGTCAGAAAAAGAGATTAATCTCACAAAACTAAAAAAGGAACCACACTGCTCATTTGGAAAATGATAAAGTGTTTAACTTCGTCAAATACTTTAGAAAAAAAATAGCATATCTAATCACCAGATCTGTTCTTAGTGTTTATAGCTTTTTACAAACATAAAACAGCTTGCCTCTTGACACACTATGATTCTTAAATGTTTAGAATCACAAAAAGTCTATTTTAACACATCATTCTAAATTAAGACGCATAAACCTTAAATTAGTCCTTACTAAGTAAAAACCATACGAGTTATATCAAGTTCAAATGCGAATGTTTTTAAATAAGATAACAACAATTTTTATAGTCTAATTATATTATTTTTCAGTTTTGTCATTTTTACCGTGTTATCTCTGTTTTCT